>JAMQMW010000172.1:0-16102 GCA_024115155.1 Thelonectria blattea
CTCGTCCCCTACTCCTGGATCGTAAGTGTGAGCGGGCGGCCGTCGATCCGGTAGTTTCGTTATCAAAGCCGTGTGCCTTACACGCGGCTTAGATGGGCTCTTTCTAGGGGATAAGGGTCCCGTATTTTATAGACTTGGTATTTTGGCGAGCGATCTTAATGCATCGATCGGTATAGCTTCCCACAGCGAGGCTGCCCGCAGTTATCAGCTGTACTATCAGAAGGAGAGCTCTCGCCTGGCGAAAGGGGAAAGAATCGTGGCGATAAAGAATATTAATTGGATCGTCATTAAGATGAATGTCAAAATAGCTCATCTGTGAGCTGGGTACCTTGGTTCTCACGTCAGGTCGAGTTCCATAGGATTGTATGCAAGTCTCCCGGTTATTTAACAACGGACTGTACAGTGGTTACTCTAGAATTAACGTATGATTTCGCTTCGCATACGTCGAGCTGTCATTATAGTTTATGGACGTTGCTGTCCTTGGTCCATTTGCGGAACGTCTTCCCATAAAAGTAAAACATAACACCAAACAGGCACCAGACCACGGTGAGAGCCATATTCACCATGAAAGCATTAATAAATCTGAAGTAAGGCGTGGTTAGAACATGATGGCTTAGGTTATACCATACATTGGATGTAGGGATGCTTACCCGTTGGCTTCGGTCCATGGCGTGATGAAGCGTCCCATCCCATAGCCCCAGAGATTCTTGTTAACAGTAATGGCAACGAAGAGCGAACCTGCAACCGGCTTGTAGCTGTCGACGGCGTAGGTACTGCTAATACTCGGCAGTGCCGCAACTTGGATGCCGGCGCACGAATAGCCAAGTACGACGATAGTCTCCCAGGGCCATTTATACTGGTACCCAATGGCCGTGATGATATGACCAAAGGCCATGATCAATACGTAGGGAATCATGGCGGGAAGACGCATTTCAGGCTCGCGGATTCCATTGTTTCGATTCGTTGCCCTAGAAGAAACCCAATCGCTGAAGGGGCCCGCCGTGGCGAGACCGATCAAGGCTCCAACGAAGAGTGAGAAATTCGTGAAACCTATTCCCATTATGTTAACATGAATTCGATGCTTCGTTGAAGAATATCAGGTATGGACTGACCAATGTTCTGCGAGCTCAAATTATAGGGAGGGGCAGAAAAGACTTGGGACTGGGTCAGGTTGAGAATCAAAATGAAGCTACAGCTCCAGCTGACAACGAAGGACGCGAAGAGTACAATCGGAAAGCTGAAAAGCTTCCACGGAATCCACAGGTCGAGCATGATGGATCGGAATGAAGACGAATTTGGCTGAAGCAGCTTCCACTGTTGCCGGCTCGGCTTCCCCTTGCCAAGGCAAGGATCCCTTTCGTTATTTGCGTTGAACTCGCTTCCATTGGAAGAGTCGTTGGGTTTTTGCTTCTCTTGATGTTCAACTTCCAGGACTTTCGACGAGGCTTTGGGCGTGGCATGCTGGCCCTCGGCGGCTTCAACTCGGCTGAACATTGTTTCTGGAAAGCCAAGGACAATCGTAATAAGAGAGAAGGCGGTCATGGCGGCGTTGAGCCACCAGAAGGACGGCCAGCCGCTGTGGTCGGCCATTGCTCCTGCGACGATAGGTGCTACCTAAAGCTGTCAGGTTATCCCAGATTATGCCTTAGCAAGGACGACATACAATCAGTGCCCCCGTATAGATGACCCAGTACATAGTGTTCCACTTGCCACGGTCGTGGAGGAAGAAGATGTCTGCGATGACGCTTGGCTGTATTGTCTCTCCAGGGCCTGCCCCAATGCCGCTTATACTAGATGCTGTTCAGCGGACGGGCTTCAAATCGATGTAGTCAAACCTACATGGCAGCGCCCATAAACTCATTATATGTTGTTGCCTTTGCTCGCCAGATGTGAGACGCCAAGCAGACAATCTGGGAGAAAATCAAGACAGGACGTCGGCCGAAGGACGTGGAAATGGGCACCCTATCAGGACTACGCGTTAGTCACTGCAAGTTGATAGTTGGTAATGTCTCTCTTGCATTACGTCCACTGACCAGAAAAAATTGCTGAAGCCAAGAACCAGGATGGTTACCCCGGTAAATTGGATGACGTTGGTCAAGGAGGTGTTGTAATCCTCCATGAGATAGCCAAACATGGGCCCGAGAGCCAGCGGCGCGAAACCTTGTGTGAAACTCATGGTCGACACAGCGACGAGAGCAGAAATCTTCCACGGCATGCTCCAGTTGAGAGGGTCATGAGGGTCATTGGAAGGCTGGGGGACAAGCACACGGTGAGATTTGTCCTCGCTCTTGACGAAATGATGGCTTCCGATATCCGCCATGATCTCGGTGCCTGGGAGGATCTCTATGTCCAGCTCATTCTGGATCTGCTCCAGCTCCTGCGGCGAGAAGTCAGTGAGAAGTCTTGCTAATATCCATTGGAAGCGGTTTCAACATACCCCCTGGCGAGAGTCAGTCGCCATGTTGACGGTTATGAGATGGCCGATGGGCCGTTGTAGCGGGATTCTGGTATAGGGGGAAACGAAGAGCGGTCTCAGTAAACCACGTGGAGGCGGATAGAGAAATGGTAACCGAATGATAGGGGCCGCTATCCTATATTTGAGTGTTTCGTTGATGAAGTGAAGCCCGAGGTAGTGTCTGGGGAACCGACGCGAGTCATGGACTGCGGAGTGAGCTTTTCGGAATGAAACCATATGTACCGACCATAGCGTTCCTCGGTCACTCGAAGGTGTGCGGAATTAATGGAAATACCTGCAATGGTTTCCGACGCCCGAGTCCCTGCGGTTAAACCCAGCCCGACCATGAGGGGCTAAGATCCAAGGATCACACCATCACATACGGAGTAGTCATCACGTTGTCAGCTATATCCACATCCCCAGATTCTGTACCCCGCGACTGATATGGCCCACTTCTAGTCGCAAATGAGATGACTTCCCCCGCTCCCGATCCCCAGACGGGGTAGTCTGGGATCTCTTATCAAGGGGCCCTCCGGCTCGTTACCAGCGTTTTGTGGAAATTGGAAAGATTCCGAAGGTTTGTCGTCGGAGTCATTTCCGCAATCCCTCGGTTTTGTATCGTGACGGACGATTTAGGAACACGCACGTCCTAGCAACCGTCATCTTTATGATATGAACAGCAAGAACATTGTACATATAACCCCATCAACAAGCTCACCATCGAATTCAACCATACGCTTCTCCTCATCCGAGCTTCATTTCTGTGTCGCATCTGCTGCCGCCGTTTTCACTACGTTTCTAAACCATGTCATCGCCTACCAACATCGCCACAGAGGCGCTCGTTATCGAGAAGCCGGGCGATAAGTTCGAGATGAGGTCTATTATCCTAGATGAGCTCCGATCGGACGAAGTGCTCGTCGAGATGAAGTATTCCGGCATTTGTCATACGGTATGTAGTGTTAACCCCGTCTATATCTATTCAAACGGCTCATTCCATGGAGGATATTCTTCTACAAAACGGTCTGATCCCTGGGGTCGAGTACCCTGCTATCTTCGGCCATGAAGGCGCCGGCATCATCCAGGCTCTCGGCAGCGATATCAAGGACAAGTCCCTCCACGTTGGCGATCACGTCCTACTCTCCTTTAACGTCTGCGGCAAGTGTAAGCAGTGTGTCGCCGGTAAGCCATCCTTCTGCCATATCCACTCTCCCGTGAATATCGGCTCGGTTCGTCTCTCAGACGGCTCTACTCCAGCAAGGCTTGAGGATGGCCGATCTGTGCGGAGTCAGTGTTTCGGCCAATCTTCCTTCGCTAGGATGTCCATCGTGGCTGAGAGAAGCGTGGTGAAGTGCCCCTATCCCGAGTCGCTGCCTTATTACGCTCCTCTCGGCTGCGGCTTTCAGACAGGGGCCGGCACTGTACTGAACGCGCTTAAACCGGAGAAGACTCAGACCGTTGTTATTTTCGGCATGGGAAGCGTTGGCATTACTGCGCTTATGGCTGCTGCATATCTTCAAGTCAAGAAGCTTGTGGCAGTAGATGTTGTTGATGAGAAGTTAGCTAATGCTAAGGAGTTCGGCGCCACGCATACCGTCAACTCGAGGAACTGCGGAGAGGGGGGCATTGAAGCCAGAATTAGGGAGATTACGGATGGAGGGGCCGACTTTGCTATTGACTGCACTGGCCTAATCCCCGTTATCGAGTCGCTGTTCGGATGTCTTGCTCCAGGAGGTACTGCAACGACTGTGGGTGTGCCCCCACCAAACAGCGTTATCCGGATCGAGCCTCAAACATTTTTGCTTGAGAATAAGCGATACGTTGGTGTAGTTGAGGGCGGTTCATATCCGCAAAAAGTGAGTGCCTGGCCGCTTTATATTCGTTGTTGGCTGGTTACTAACCTCACATATGCAGTTCATTCCCGAGTTGATGGAACTCCATCGACAAGGTCACTTCCCGGTCGAAAGACTGTGTACGATTTACTCTATAAAGGACTTTGAGAAGGCACTAGCCGACATGCGCGGCGGGAGGGTGAGTCGACTGTTCCGTGATGCTACGTTCCTCCCAGGCACTGACAGTCGCGGCAATGCAGGTTCTGAAGCCTATTATCCAGTGGGATTGACATCAAAGATTTACTGTAGTATCATATTGGAAGTTAGAGCTCTAGAGTTCCCAATGCACTTTGCTTTCGAATCCTCTCAAGCCCTTTAGGTGTGTCCCACGGAATGTGACTTGCGGCCTCGATATATTGATATTGATTCCCCACAGTCGAAGCCATCTGTTGCAATAACCTAGGCTCACGCTGTCGCGAACTCAAATGCATCATGAATCACCCTAAGCAAATCCCCAATTACCGAATCATGTGTTGCTACGTTCGAGCGTCACAAATTTACAAAGTCCAATCTCAGTCTCTGTGCGTCAACACTAATCTAGCAAATTGCAAACCCAAGAGTGTCGCTCTTTACCCCACAGCCTCCAACGAGCCTGTAAGAAGTCGGAGGGGAGATTTCAGGTGCTTTCTCGCACTTGGAGATGCCGAGAAATGACTGGCGGTGTTTACTACGTACTACGTACCGCGTACTGGCCCAAGGCCCGAACGTTAAGGGGGCCTTGTAGCCTGCAAGCTGAGCCCGATCCTCACTTCCCGAGGGTTCGATTGGAGCTTTAGAGGCGGGCAGGTTCTCGGACTGGACCGCCTTTCCTTTGATCCAGTTCCACAGCTCGTTCGGTCGCCTCGTCTTCCATCTCTCTCCTGTATGCAATCTTACCCCCAACTCCACCTCCTCTTCCCTCTCCTTAAGGCGGACTCTTCAGCGACGGACGGTGAGGCTTCGCCATGTTGCCTCATCTGACGTGGCAACAGAACCGAAAGACGAAACAGCCCTCTTCTTGATCTTGGCTCGGTCCTACCCTCCGCCCCGTAAGCAGTCCACCTCAAAAACGACCAGAGGAGCTGAATGTAATATCGCGACTCCAGGCTCGGGCTTAGGCCTTTCCTCCCGCCCAACGACAAGACACGCCCGGCAGTACCCGACGTGGAATATGTGGTCAATAGAGAAACTAGCTCAGCGACACGGGACTAGGAGATGGATCTCGTCTACGTGCGCTCGCACTAGGCACGAGGGGAAGGGTTAGAAGAGTCGAAAAGAGTCAAGCCAACCAGATGTGCCGTCTACACGACACGATCACAAGCAGGAGCACCAAAACCAACAGAATCAACAGCAACAGCAACAGCATCAGTTACATGTGAAGCACGAACAAAAGCAACAGAAGGGCCAAAATCAAGAGTCACGACGTCGTCGCAAGTGGAACGTAACAATCGCCCTCAATGACCACGACCCCATCCCCGCCACCATCACCGACCTTTTCCTCGAGACCCAGTACAAGGATATCTTCGAGCACTACATCCGCGACTCAGACCGCCCAAGGTGGAGGGCCGAGAGCATGAGCATGACGCTCCTTCATCTACGATGATGGCCTTTATGGCGTCAGTTCCAGTCTCCTGATCTTCCCCACTCGCCGGCACTCGGGGCTTTTACTTTTGGGTTTTCTCGCCAATGCAACTGGATTACGCGCCACTAGACTATATTCATTCTAGCTTCTCAATCATCATGAGTTCAGTTCGGACGGTGGCCCCGTCCAGCATGACAAACTCGAACTCCTGACGAAGTAAATCACTCGATAGTGCACATATCGAGACCGCTCGGCTTAACCCTCCCGGGCGTAATAAATTCCATCCATCCATCCATCGAGCCGCCCGAGGCTGGTTTGGCGGAGAGTACACACTACCCCTATGGCCCATTCATCAAGAACCTCCTGCAAATCCGGCTACGTAAACCCTAGCCTTAAGGGGCCACCATAGGGGTGTTGTTATCGGCGGGTCTCAATCGGAGCTCAGAACCTCCACGTTGTCGACGCTTCTAAGAAAAAGTGGGGACTAGAATGTAGAGTTGGTATTGCGACTCATCCACCTCAACATACGTGCCCCTGTACAACATCTCGAAGGCATAAGACCGAAGCCGCAGGGCTTAAGCTTAAGTCCATTCCTTAGCTCCGAACCCAAGCCCATCTTCGAGAGAGGACTGCTGGTGGCAAATCCGGTAGAGCCGCGCCAAGAGGCACAATCAGAACAGCTCTCGAGCGATAATTATAAAAGGAGGATATCCGGATGCATCAGAGACCTTTCATCATTAAATCGACACACGAGAAATCATATTTTCAACCATTCAGTTCCACAAACTGAGACAAAATGGTCAAGACGCTCCCCTTCAGTGACATTCAAGTCCCATCCCCTGGGTTCGGCGCGATGGGCATTAGCTACGCTATGGGAAGCAATCTCAGTCTCGAAGAAGCCGAACCTGTACTCTTGAAAGCAATCGAGCTAGGATGCACTTTCTGGGATACTGCTGTGAGTGAACAGCGGTTCGATTTTTATCTGAGCCATAAAGAGACTAACCTTTCGGGTCAAGGTTGCCTATCAAGCTGGCGTCAATGAAAAGCTCCTTGGAGACTTCATTAGAAAGCACAACGTTCGTGACAAGGTCTTTAGTAAGTGTGGTTCTATCCAATTATACATGTTGAATACACTACTAAAATCGCTTCTGACTGGTAGTCGCTTCGAAATGTGGTTTCCAAGTCTTTGGTGAAGAGCGCAAAGTCACCAACTCGGCCTCCCATATCAAGGAGTACATTGACGGTACTATCGAGAGGCTTGGCTTCGCGCCTGACCTCTACTATCTCCACCGAATTGATCCGAGTACGTGACATGCCCTCGTTATAATCGCCAATCTTGTGCTGATACTATCATGATAGATACCCCTCTCGAAGAGTCTATTCCGGCCCTAGATGAGATCCGAAAAGCCGGAAAAACCAAGTACATTGGTCTTTCCGAATGCTCTGCTGTGACTCTTCGCAAGGCCAATTCAAGTAATTTCTATTCCTTCTTTTATAAGAAGGTTTTTTACTAATACCGATTGTAGTCGCCAAGATTGATGCTATTCAGGCAGAGTACTCGGCCTTCGAGACCCTCCATGAGTCTAGTGGCTTGATCGATGTAGCGACAGAACTCAACATAGCTTTCGTCGCTTTTAGCCCCTTAGGCCATGGGTGGCTGGTTGATGATTTCCCATACAAGACTCCTGACGACTTTGCGCCGGACGATTTCCGTCGAACAGGTAAGTTAATCTCCTAATTTGATCAATGGTATTGGAGCTGAATAGATGCTAAAACACTGTGGCTTGCAGTGCCCAAGTTTCAGGGGGAGAACTTCTACAAAAATCGAGCTATTGTGGACGAGATCAAGAAAATCGCTTCTCGTAAAGGCTGCACTCTGGCTCAGGTTGCACTGGCCTGGGTCGCGTCTCAAGGCCTGATTTCCATTCCTGGCACGACTAAACCTAACCGTTTGGAAGAGAATTGGGCATCCAGGTACATTGATTTAACCCTGGAAGAAAAGCAAGAACTACGGAGGATCATCGATTCTGCCAAGCCACAAGGGGATAGGTTCTCCCCTATTCACCAGTCTATAGTGGGGCATTAGGTATAGAAGACAACTGTCAGGCGTTATAAAGCACTCTAAGATTGACATTAGTCACTAAGTTTCTCCAGTTGTGATTAAAGACGGCAGGGTCAAACGAAGCCTGGTATGACTAAAAGCAGCAATGACCTCGCTCGGCAATCACACACAAAGTGTTAAGAAGTGCAAAAGTCCGAGTACGGGGCTGAAACTTAAACCCGCTCCTGTGCCCCGGAGCCTCAGAATCGTGATCACATTGCTTCCGGGCAGATGCCAGTAGCTGGTTTGAGTCTAGTGAGGGTTCAAAAAGAACGAGAGAGGTATTCCCTGTCCTGCACGGAACTTGTTATACGTTAGATCATGTAGTCTACGCAAGTGATACCTAGCAGCATAGAAGTAGTTCCCGATACCATTCGGCACCATCGAACTTGTTGATTCCCCTAACGCTATACCGAAGAGCACATAACAATACCGGTTAATGTGTTGTCCGACGCCATCCCAGAATCGTGATCCAAGTCCTCGGGAGGGTTGGAGCCGATGGATCGGCGGAGTAATTCAGTCATAAAACCGAACTAACGCAACAACTAATAAGCTTGCCATAACTCCCTCGAGTCCTCCGAGCCAGTGATTTTCTCCTAGGCGGTTGAATTTGAGTGCGGGTCGTTCATATTGAGAAAAGCAACACTAATCGAGAGTGAATCCGAATTATTTGCCCAGGAACCCTTGCAAGGATGGAGGGTATCCCATCATTAGTGGCGCCAATGGCATGACCTCCGAGAGAAGCCTAGAGGAGAACATTATGGTGGAGTTGTCGTCATTTTTTATGTGAGTGTTGCGGAACTTCCGAGGCTAGCCACTTGGGATGTGCTGATGAGAGTGGCGTTGCTACGCAATCCGGTTCATTACAAATCCAACCTTTAACGTCACGCCGAGCAGAAACCCGGAGACCCGACACAGGACTCTCAATGCCAGTCATGGACTCCACAAAAAGTCCCTCCTCCCGGTGCCTCGGCCTCCGGCGCCTTATTTGCTTTCAACATGCATGTCGAACAAAGCTTTTACCAGAAAGGATGTACTCAGCAGTACCTATCCGGCCGCGAAATGATGAGTCAATCTGTCAATCCAGACCAGAAGGTTGGCATCACTAAGTTCATACTTCTCTTCTTCCTCTGGTGGTTGCTTACACCGCTGCCAACGATAAATTCCCAATGTTATCTTTAACTTGTGACCTGTTAACTCATTTATCTCAACACTCACCATAGCCACGAGATCGACACAGGGCGAGCCTGGGGTTAGGTCTGAGCAGCGGTTCCCTAGTTTTTGGTTATCTCGTTGAGAACGGCACAATGGACAGGGTGACGTTTCCAGATAACTATATTGGGCATAATCCAGCAAATCCCATTATCGCGGTGCACATCCAAACGAACTAAAAAGCAATCTTCCTCTCGCCCCTCTTTTGACGCCAGGAGTTCGTCGCCTCCAATAGTACTGGGCAACCTTGTAGCAACCAACCCCATTTCCGCAAGAACGGGACGCTCGCCTCCCACCCTCGAGGGTCCCAAGCTTCGCCCCAGACGATAAGGGAAGCTGTATTACAGCCCTTGTCTTGCACGTTGAGGACGTCGATGCCTAATGCCTTATTGTCGAGGAGGCCAGCCTCCACTGCGCGCAGGATATTGTCGCGCATGCGGGGGAAGGGGATCAAGTCGATCCAGGGATGGTGCCTCACTGCAATCTGCAACGCTGTAGGGCGAAGCCCATCCGGACAAGGCTGTGACCGAGGGTCTGCGCAGGGAAGGTTTGGGCAGTGCTGGTTAAATGGCGATAAGAGCTCAGGACAACAAAGCCCTTCGGGTTTGAAACCAAGTAGCGCTGCATTGCGTGAAATAGCATTCAGGACATTGAGCCGTATTAAAATGTTGAGGTGTTCCAGTCGCGGCGCGCCATTATTGTAGTCCTCATACGCTCTTTGCGCGAAGCTCTGAACCTCTGTGCGTGATTCAGAGGTGGGCAAAAGGAGATGGCCTTCTGGGATAATGCCGCAATCCATCTTGTCTTCCCCCGTCTCCTGCCTCGTGATTTGTCCGTCACCATCCGTTGCGTCGCTTGCCGTGCATGCGATATGATGCTCTGAGATTGGCAGAGAGGAAGGGCCAGCACGCATCCTCTTTCCTATGCCACCGATGCGGCTTGTCAGCTTTGTGCAACCCAAAAAGACAAATGGGTGTTTGAGACGGACGATATGCCCTTTGATGGAGCCGATTCTGTCGCTTTTTTCTCTCCGCCGCGCTTGTCACGCCTGTCCAATCATCGTGTAAATTTTTCGCCTCTAACTGCTGAGGCATTGGCTCTAGGGCCACAGTCGGAAGGTTCTTGTACAGCAGCGGATCCATGGCTCAGAGGTCCTATGAAGATGGACAGATAGAATTGTTGTCGCAGTTTAGGATAGGTGTGACTGGACCCTTGGTTAGTTATATGCAGCCGGCTTACCCCTCATTAACCCCTGACAGACGCAATGCCGAACCCTTTGAGGAATTGCCCTTCCTTGGCTAGCGCATGTTAAAGGACCAATTAAGTTATCCGTAGTGTCCATCCTTGTCACAAAACCTGCCCACACCGGAGTTAAGTTTCTGGTTTGAAGGCAGGGATGAGCGGCTACGTCAACATTCCCGCTAAGTGGAATAGCTTGCCGGAAGCTCTCCAGGCCGCCCGGCGCTAATGCAGCTGGCTTATGGTTGCATGACCGGGGCGGCTCAGGAGGGCGGCGGAATCCATGCTTGCAAGTGAGACGATTTCTCCGACCAACCTCCAAGATTGGATTCGGTGACTTCGATAGCCATTTCCCCATCCTACGGGGCCATTTGAGTTCAGTATCTAAGATCCGCTCTCACTCCATTACGCTTCAGGTAGCTTTCAAGTTCATGCTTCATCTTGAACGGTGCCACGATACCCACGGTTCAACTGGTTCGGTGCGTTCTGGGACTGCTGCTCGGAAACCCCTTTCTCTCCCCTGCTTCAACTTAAGACGAGTACGCCAACGCGTGGGGCAGTGCTGAACTTAAGCAGCGGCCGAGCCGGTAACAATGATTTGTAATAGCAGAGGTTTGATGGCTTCCATGGAATTCCACGTCGAGGAGCAATCATCCCCTTTGGATTTGGGCGCCCTTTGACAAGAGATAAATAGCGACAGAATGTCGGCATACGTCGGCCAGTATCTGACTTCTTTGATCATCATTCATCAATCATCAATCCTAGCGGCATGAAGATTGCGATCGTGGGCGCAACCGGCCAGACTGGCTCGGTCATTGTGAAGTCTTTGTTGTCAGACGCTCCGAAATTCGTACAATCTTCCCTACGAACTATGCGCTTCCCCTTGATTTGGAATTCTAATGTTGTTTAGGAAGTAACGGCCCTCATCAGACCTTCGTCCCTGCACAAGCCGGCAGTTCTGGAACTGCAGAAGCAGGGCGCAGAAATCGTCGCGATCGATCTTGCCGGCACCGAAGATGAAATTACTAAAGTGCTCCTTGGCACAGAGGTTGTCATATCTACCATTTATGGTGGTAGCGTGATGGACGAAATTCCCCTGATCAACGCGGCCAAAGCTGCAGGTGTTCAACGATACTTGCCCTGCTTCTTTGCGACCGTTGCACCTCCCAAGGGGGCTCTTCTACTGAGAGAAATGGTAATCTATGGGACTGGAACGATTTTATAATTACCGTACTGATTCGAAGTCGCAGAAAGAGGATGTGTTGAACCATATCAAGAATCTCAAACTACCATACACTGTTGTGGATGTTGGCTGGTGGTATCAGGTCAACTTGCCTCGCCTTCCTTCCGGCCGCATCGACTACGCCGTGATGGAAACTTCTGACGGCATTGCTGGTGATGGCAATGTCCCAATTGCCTTCACAGATTTGCGCGATATTGGGACATATGTTGCGCGTATCATCTCAGATCCTCGCACTCTGAACCATATGGTATTCGCATACAACGAGGTCCTCACGCATAATCAGATGTATGACTTGTTGGAAAGAGTCAGCGGGGAGAAGCTTCAACGCAAATATGTTGGTATTCCCGTCCAGACTGTTAGAAACCTAGGGAGCAGAACTGACGGGGCGGCACAGGTCACTGCCGAAGAGATTAAATCTCGTATCCATGATGTAGAGGTGACAAAGCCCGCTCCGGACTCTGTTGACTTCGTGACCCTGGCACAACTGCAATACTGGTATTCATGCGGCATTCGTAGGGACAATAACCCTGAGAACGCCAAGTACTTGGGGTACCTCTTAACTAAGGATTTGTATCCTGACATCAAAGGGGTCACGCTAGAGGCTTATACTCAAGATGTCCTTGGCGGGAAGGGAAGGAGAGTGTATGAGCACATCATGAGCTTGCCCTCTATCAAAGCGGTCAATAAGGCCTGGCAGTAGCGGGGCGCTCGGCGCTGAATCCGAAGAGCCCACGCCTCCTACAAGCAGGTATCGGTTGTGTGTTTTGAGTCAGCGGCGAACCCTGGCCTTGGGCACTACTAGCTAAGAATGGCCGTCTGAGGAGGAGTGCATCGTAGGCCAGGTTTCATGGGTAGCCTAGTGTTGTATCGCGAATCATTGCCGGGAAATATACAGGTACTTTGCCCTCTGGCATATAACTCTGCCAGGTCATATTAAAGCCGGATGACTAAGAGGTTCGGCCTGCTGGTGGCTGGGATGTGGATACTATGTAACTAGACTGCGTTGTGCTCCTCTGCACATACAGCTTAGACTTTTAATATCACCAACTTCACATTTACATTATATCTTTAACAATCCCTTCCTTTTTCCCTGCTCATCGCGTTCCATGATGATGAGCTCTAATTTTTCCCCTCCAGATCGCTGCCCGCACCATCAGTGAAAATTTGGCCTCCACATGGCTTGTGATGTTAACGAAATTCTTAAGGAACTTCTCGTGAGGCTTCCGGAATAGCCAGTCGCGTTTTTTATTGTGTTGGTTTTGAATAGAGGACTCGTCAGAGAACATCGTCTAGTTGGTGAGTTAGCTGGAGCAAAGGTATCAACTTTAAACAGTCATACCTCCATTAATTCTTGAACATTGTCTGCCCAACCTTGCGCAAAATTTAGCCTCACTCTTGCAGTTGCTTTTGATAGCGAAATCCGCTGCATAGCAAGCCATTTTGCGCCTGTAATACTTGCGTGTAATGCGACGGATAGTTCCGATATAGATAAAACCCTCCACAGCACCAACAAGGACGGCATATGATACACGGCGGTTACGCTTCAATAAAGGCACAATATACCTTTTTTCCTCGTCAGAGAGCTTCTCGGGACGCCCGGGCGGAGCCTTTCTCCCTGGATTGATGGACCAAGCGTACAGTCCTCTCGGCTCATAACGTCTCGCTGCTTCGTTGGCGATCAAAACACTGGCGAGTTGCTTCGCTGATTAGCAACGAATGGGACATAGCATCTAGGCATATTGACGTTGTCGAAATCCAAGGTCGCAAATTGATGGACCGTAGAACTGAGGAAATGGCGCGTGAGTTAAAGTTTTCGCTAGACGGCTCAAAAAGCGTTGGAATCAGGAGTTTGAAGAGGAGAAAGTGGCTCAGGTAATTCATGCCAAACTGAACTTCAAAACCGTCGGTTGTTCGACCTTCGGGCGTCAACAGGACTCCAGCGTTGGCGATAAACAAATTTGGCTGCCTGGTTTGAGTCTTGAATTCTGAAACCAGTTGCCGCACGCTAGCCAAGGAATTGAGATCAAGGTACAAAAGGTGATTTTTCTCAGATTCAGCGATATTTCCCAGCGCCGACCTGGCCTTATCAAGATCTCTGGCGGTCAAGGATAGAGTAGCACCGCATTGGAATATTAGACCCGTTGGCTAATGGTATAAAGCTCAGCCCGTTGCCATTGGCAGTGTCCCGTTGGTACATCTCTAGACCATCACAATCCTCTTCGACGACGCAGTTTTTCCGATTAGTTGATCATTACTACCGAGGCCGGTTCTTGAAGCCGTCGCATAGATCACAAGCATGCTGAGCCATGGCCCCGTATCAGCATCTTACAGGGTCGTGCCATGGTAAAAGGCTGTGGCCTTGTTATAGACAGCGGTGCGGATATCCCCCTCGAACAGTTTTTGAATGCCAGCAACGTCAGAGCCCGATGCAAGAGCGAGCTGGAGCTGTATGCGGGATTGCTCGCCGTGTAAGAAGCCTGAGCTGATGCTGCAAAGATTATCAGTCCTGGGATCATCGTCCCAAAATCGATGAATGATCGACTTACATGTTGCTGACTTCAGGTCCAGGAACAACTGCACCGAAGAAGGGGCGGAGAGATGCGACGGTGACAATGCCCTTCTTAAAGAGGTCGTTGGCGGCTTCCGTAGCGGCTGTGCTAAGACCGCCGGGGCCGACGCCCATGATGACAATTCCCCTACGCCTGTCAGCGCCCGCACAATGAAGGCGTCAAAGGATGCAACTTACTTAGCGCCGTCAGCAGCAGCAGCATATAACAAGCCGGCGTCGAAACCCTCTGTAAAGGTATGAGCCTAGGCCTACTAATATTTGAGTCGCCTTTCACTTACGATGACCGTAAAGAACCACCACCTTGGGAAGGGGGTACTTGAGTTTGAACGGGTTGAAGTAGTGCCGAGCCTTTGGCAGAGACGGGCCGTAGAAAAAGTACGGCTGTCCGGCTAAGAACTGGCCGATGTAGCCTTGATCTAGGGCCAAGAAGGTCGAGACTGTGTTACCATTGGTCTTGGTTCCGTAGAAAACCGACACCAAGTGATCGTTGAACGCAATCATGGCTCCACGATCACGCGCCTCGGGGTGAATCGCAGTCCTGACAGCGTCATAGAAGTTGAAGGGTCCGTCGGGTGACAAGGCCGAGTTTGGTCGCATGGAACCCGTCGCAATGAATGGCTTGGAGCAGTTCAAGGTGAGATCAACACCGAAGGCCTGGGTAGGATTAAGAAGAGAGTCTCAAACAGCAGGGCGCGAAGGGCAGACGTACAGTCTCAGCCAGAGTGTTGGTGCCGTGGATCATGACAGCGCCGACAATGTCCGAGTGACGAGAGCACAGTCGCTGGTGGGCATCCATCGAGATGTTCAGGAACCTATCCGAGTTGGCATTGGCACTACCGCCCCCGCCAATGTTGCGAACCGCGAACTGGGCAATGTCGAGAACCTCGCTGACATTAGCGATGAGCATTTCTGGAGTCAACCCCCCAGAGCCACCTCCATAGTTGATGTTGTCCAAGCGCCCGTTGGCCGAGCCAGACAAGATGGTCCCATCACCGGTGTTATAAAGCCTGGAATAAAGTTTAGCGCAATTCAAGGTGAAATGCCGATCATTCTACTTGCATGACCTTCGGCAGGGACGGGTCTTTATAGATCCAAGTCAAGCCGGCGTTGGGATCCTCCCGCTTATGGATCTGTAGCGGCGAGGCAATGACCGTGGTGGCGACAAGCGCCGTCGCGATAAGTGAACCGAGCATGACGAGGAGATTGACCTTAGTTTACTGCTAGTTATACAAAAGTGCAATTGGCATGCTGTGTAGTTGGTATGCTGTACAAACGTCCTTTTGGCCCTTTTATATACTAGCCAGGCCCAGGGCGAGATATGACATGATTCACGCCTTATCCGTGGAGTCGTTGGCTATTAAGAAATCCCGACTAGGATCTCTTACACCCATCATTTGGCTCTCCCAATTATGTAACAAAAATAAGATATATATCTGTACTAACCCATTATCAATGAGCTTTAAGGGCAGTGATAGCGTTAGCTATAGATAAGGATTGCATTACACAACTTATTAATTTTAGTCTGGAGAATAATCTCCGCCGCTCTGCACTCCTCTCCGCATAGTCCCCAGTTCCTACCCCACGCAGTTGGAAACATGTGACTCGACCAGTTCTTATCGAGACCTACGGTGCGTCCCAATGTGTGTGACAAAGTATGACTTGTTGAGCTACCTACGAAGCCGCGGGTGCCGGTTTTATAGAGGACATATATTATAACGGTCTGGATTAATTCCTAACGTCTAGCGCAGAGGATTAAGGATTATTCTGTGGTATTATTAGCAGAGAGGCTAGAGCATTATATTAAGTAATATAAAAGAGAGATAAAGTATTATA
>JAMQMW010001712.1:0-25171 GCA_024115155.1 Thelonectria blattea
CGACACGCCTAGCTCCAAACTCCAACTTTTTTTTTTCTGCCAGCTAGAAATTTTGGCGGGGAGCGGCCGGCAGCGGCACTACAGTTAAGCCGGTTCAGTCATGGGACCACACCCCTCCCCCCTACACCCCGGGAATGCATGTATGCATGTTGGTTGATGTTGGTTGTGAGAAAGAGAGAGAGAGGCAGGAACATTGAGGATGATGATGGGGTTGAAAAAGAGATGAAATGGATTTTGATGTCGTTTTTGGAAACCTTACAGCCCTACGCTATTACCTACCTACCTGTCCGTCCCCGGGCCGTTGTTGTGCTGACCGAGTGTGTCAGTGTTGTGTTGTGTGTTGCTTGCTTGCTGCACCCAAGCCCGTGGAAGTGGGAGCGGGTAGTTGTAAGATGGGAAAGACTTCCCGATCCTAAGTATCGCGTGGTGAAAGCAGATGTGGTGTTGTCAATATTGAAGGCTAATAGACCGGAACATGATCCTGTACCCCCAAGGAACAGGCCTACGACAGGGCTTCAATCGTCGCCGGCACCGCAGACAAAAGAGTCATTCCGAGTCTCCGGACAACCAGATGCGGTGGAATCGGCCTGATGCAAGTAATTAAAAAATCCGGCCCCTTGAGCCTTGGCTCCGTTGGCAGCAAAGCAACCTTCGAGCAACAGTCTGATCTACTTGGTCACAGCGACATGCCGCGGCCCAATCAGCAAACGACCTTGTAATCCGAGCCAGCTGAGAAGTGTCTGTCCGCGGGCACTGGGCGTATCGTAATATCTGGCTCCACCGAATTGGTGCCTGGAGAGGGAATATGAGAAGAAGGCGACCTAATTACTACGGATACGTACCTATCCGTAGGTAGGAACAACGAAAAAACGCAGCTGCGATAATGGGTACTGAGGAGGTGCCGATGCAGGTCGTCCTTGTTGGTCATACAAAACTTGACCGCGGACGCGCGAAGCCATCGCGACATGACATGTCGATGCGCAAGAGCGAGTTCACATTAGGAATCGACCGAAGTAAAAAAGACTGAGAGAAAAGTGCAAAAAGAGGTTCCTGAAATAATCCACGCTGCACCCTGTTTTTTTTTCTCCAATGAGGCATGCGCCTTGGTGCAGAGTTGCGGAGGCTATGCAGAGGGCACTCTTTCTCTACGGATACCCAAGGTAGGTATTTCTCTCCAGTCTACAATTGTGTGTGCTGTTGGTTTCTCGCCGCTGCGGTATCTGGGGGCCAATCTTGGTTTCCCTAGTCCAGCATGTTTTCGACCCGTGAGCATTGGTCTTGGGTTTCCTGTTGGTTCCAAATCCCGCGCGACGCTCGTACCTGCTACGATAGGGATGGGATGGGATGGATGGACGTTGTGTTGCGATTTGTGAGGCTTGGATCCCCCCTTCTTACCAAGTTAGCCGCCTACGGGATGGATCGTGGACTTTGCATCTGAGAGGAAGGAATAAAACTGCCGACCTGATGAGGGACAGAGGGTTAAAAAAAAAAAAGTGGGAGCCGGGCTGCCTCAATGGATGAGGAAATGGGACGACGGATGGGATGCGTGGCATGGGAAGCTGGCACGAAGCTGGCATGGGAATGGAAAGCGTGAAGGGGTTCTCGATGCCCTCGGTTCTTAAGACTGATAGTAAAAACGCATATACTATAGCTAATCGTGAAGTTGATGTCGCAAAATCCCCACAAACTGACCAAACCGAATACCCGACCCCGTCAACGTTGCAGTTGCACTCTTTTCACGGCTGCATCCGGTTAAAGACTTCTTCTTTGGGCAAGAAAACGACCCTTCGCTTCCACGAGCTTTGGGGTCTTCCAGGCACTGACATCCACTATGCGGGAAGAAATGTCACCACGCACCTCAGCAAGCACCCATTCTCCCGTCCCGTGGGACCATCTGCAGCCTGGAGGAGCTCCATGTCTTTGACTCACTCAGATCTCCATACGTATCTGCAAATGACCTCGGCAAGGTGTCGTTTACACAATACATCTTTCATGTTTTCTTTCTTTCACTCCATGTTCCAGTCCAGCCATTGCATTCCTTTTTTAGGCCTCCCTCTTTCCCTTTGACTCTCCCTCCCCAAACGAACAGACCACTGCCTCACTCTCCTCTCCAAACAGAAGCACCGACTTCCTCACGTCCCCATCAAAGGATCACCACTATTCGTACCAAAGAGGCTGAGCACGTGTCCCCCGTCCCCCCCGGGGAGGACAAAAACGGACGAATCACGTCGTAAATGAAGGATAAACCGATCCCCCTCCCCCTCTGCTCTCTCCGATCAAGGGGCTGTGACAAAGTCTTGTTGGTCGATTCCTCTCCATCTCTGGGGAGAAAAAAACCTCGTATCGCCAGAGAGCAAAGAGACACTATGGAGGCGCGTCCCGCCCGTTCAGCCTTGTGCTCCCCATGTTGGCCTAGTTTTCTTTGGCCCATAGTTCGTCACGTCAAGTAAGAAAGTAAGGAAAAGGATGGGATGCAGGGCATGAATGGACGCATGCGTGCATTGGGGAAAGGAAAAAAGGTGGGCTGGCTCGGCAGACTGTGGATGCTGACTGCTTCCTTCGAGGTGCATCTCCCAGTCTACATCTCCAGTCGGCGTGTTATGGCTCTTGCACGACATGCACGGGGAGGCTGCAATCCACCCGGGACGCGATACCGGCATGTATGTCTCTGTTGATTCCGCTCTGGGTACCTAGACTAGTGACTCCCGCCCTCGTTCTCGTTCCTGATTCCATCTGGCTCCGTCACTCTCAACTCTCCATCTCTCGTCCGCCGATGCACGCCTACGAGCATAGCCCATTGCATCGCGCTCCTTGCTATCCGCAGCTAGGTAACCATATTCCTCCCCCTTCCCTCCCGTCCCCGTCTCTCCAACCCGTCTGGCTGGCTTACGCCCAGTGCACGTGCTTCCTCTCCTTCACCTGGAGATACCTGGCGGAGCGTCTGACTTCCTCCATGGACACGTTCTCGCCGAGCGTCTCTGAGCCTCCCTCCCGCCAGTGGACGACCACCTTGCTCCGGCTCTCCTCGGGCGCCAGGAACGCCAGGATGCTGGCCGTCGACGCCTTGGACGACAGCACCACCGGGTATCGGTCGCCGTGCTGACGGCGCAGCGCGCCCATGGACTGGTCGACCACGTCCATCACGAATTGGTCGCCCGAGGAAGCTCTTTTGTCCCGGGACTGACCGTGAGCCTGAGCCTTGGGCTGGGGCCGGGACTCGGGGCGAGGCTTGGGCTTGGGCTTGGGCTTGGGCTGGGACTGAGCTTCGGGCCGAAAGTGGCCGTGTTGACCAGATGAACGCCCGGTTGACTCCCGTCGCCGGCCCGAGTCGCGTCTCGTGTCAGAAGGGGCCGTGTATTGGCTGTCGCGGTGGCGGCTGTGGTTGTGGTTGTGGTTGTGGTCCGGAAACGTCTTGTTCGGATGGGGACAGCAAGTGCATCCGCATCTGGTCGGATCCAGCGTGTCGTAGAAGACTCCCTCTCGGATCTTCAACGGCCAGATGTAAGTCCCATAGGTGTCCTCCCCCCAGCGGCTGGGGACTGTGTCCCGAGAAGGTCTTTCGTCTGCGTAACCTCGGTCTTCGTGGCGGCGTGGCACATGGTGAGATGGTCGTCGCTCGCGTCGAGAGGGTTCTGCATGGCGAGGGTATGACTCTGAAGGGCGCGAGTGGACATACTGTCTCTCCGGTGCTGGAGATCTGGAGTATCTGGGATTGTGATCACCGCGATACCGAGATAACGTCATTTTGTCCCTTTTTTTTTCACTTTGGCTAAAGTTGGCTAGAGTTGGCTGAAGTTGTTGCTGTTCTCAATGAGCTATGCATGTCAAGTTTATCGAGTCGCCTGGTTGTCCTCGATATGTTTTAAGTACAAACTCCAGACCTGTGTGGCCAGAATGCTCGGTCAATAGAACGGTCCAAGGGCTGCAGCTGAAGCAAGGCAATCAGTCACATGGCTTCGGTCATGTTTCACGGTACTTTGGTGTGACTGAACCTGCATGCGTCGGCATTGTTCAGGAGAACAAGGTCTTTGAAGACACAGAAAGAGACAATGAATCGGTCACAACCAACCAAGATGAAAGAGGTGACAACCAAAAGCGTCGCAATGAGAAAGCAGACAACAAACGACGGGACAATTTAGGCTCAAAGACTCGAACCTGCCTTTGACCGCTGCACGCTTGCGCAACCATCATCTAGCATCTCGATCAACCATCACCTCACCACGGTGTTGCGTCTGGAAACAAGTGTCGAGACTGAATGAACAACCCGCATCGCGCTAACAGATCGGAAGCCTCAATTCGTCGAAGCGCCGGTACGAAAGGAGTTGCAAGTGCGGGCAGTGGTGGAGAGGAGATGACTCGGGAGGAACAGAGAGGAAAAGAGGCCCGAGGTTGAATCATGAACAAACAGTCGAAATAGAATCCAGGAGAAGCCGGGAGAAATGGCGCCATCCGGCCGTACCTTCCCTCTCTACTTCATCGACACACCCAGCGGAGGGCAACCGCCACCCGAAAGTGCACCTTCCTTTCTCCGCTGGACGGTGGAAGCGGAAGTGGCCCACAAGCCACAGTCCGAGCCACTAACATTCCATGCCCGCGTTGTGGCACAAAAAGGCCAGCAAGACATCCGCGTGCCTGGGCCAAAAAGATTGGCCATTTCCGTCCATCAAAGCCTTGTCTTGTCCTTTTCTTCACCTTTTGCACCACCACCACTGCTTCTTTTTTCTTCTCCTCGTCCTCCTCGGTTCGCCCTTCTTTGTTCGACTCCTTCACATTCCTTGGTTCTTATTACCGCTCGTCAAAATGGCCGGCATCAGCCCTCAGATGTAAGAGCTCCCCCCCCAAAGGCCAGCGGCGCAAATTGCCAAAGGCGCAACACCCACCCCTCGATAGCTTCAGCTTGCCTCGACGCGCAATGCTAATGCCTTTGTCGCAGCATCAACCTCGCCATCATCCTTGGCATGACCCAGGTCTCCAAGCGCATTCCCTTCGACGATCCCCAGGTCCTCAACATTGTCCGAGCCGTTTACCTGGGCAGCAATGTCATCATTGCCGCGCTGTACTTTTACGTGCAGCTTGCCATCAACAAGAAGAAGGGTGCGCACTCGTGCCTTGCTCGGCTCCGTACAATCCGCTAACCCGTCCATCCAGATTTGACCACGCTCAAGTACGTCGAACCCGCGCCCATGGGCTCCTCCGAGGAGGGCAAGCTCGTCACCACCACCATCCACGCCTACGATAGCCAGCAAGTCCGCACCGCCTTCCGTGGTCAACTCATGGGTGTCGCCATGATGGCCTTTATGCACGTCTACCTCAAGTACACCAACCCTCTCCTGATCCAGAGCATCATCCCCCTCAAGAGCGCCTTCGAGAACAACATTGTCAAGATCCACCTCTGGGGCCAGCCCGCCTCTGGCGACCTGAAGCGACCCTTTAAGCAGTCCCAGGGTTTCATGAGCGCCATGCAGGGTGGTGCTGCTCAGAGCGACAAGAAGGCTGTCGAGGCCGCCGAGCGCGCTGGCCGTGGTGGTGCCAAGGAGGAGTAAGAGTCTACACGAGCACGCTGGGGCAGGTCTCTAGGGAGACGTTTAATGTGTGGCGATTTGCATACGGTCCTCGTCTAAACCTTTGTACAATATCTCTATCAGTGGCTTGGGAATGCGGTAATGCAATGATATTCACCACAACTCGTGCCTGTATGTTGTGCTCAACGTGCCGACATTACCGGTTTGCTCCTTATGCGATAATGCCTGCAACTCGGGCAATTATTACATAGTCTAGGATACGACGAAATCAGTAATTCACGACAAATATTTGCCATGTAAACTGGGGTTAGGGGAACATGTTCCGGTCGGGCCGGAGGCAGAGGTCACGTTTTCTCGCGTTAATTGGTGACATGGTGAGACGGGCTGCGCCGTCGCGATCGACCCCTCCGCCACATCTCGATCGAATTTACGGCATCTGCCTGGAACCTCCATTTGTCAGTTTCTGCCACTCTTCGACTCCTTGTTTCTGTGCCGCTGCCAGTGCAAGTTACCCATCGCCATTTCTTCCGTTCGCCTTCCAATATTTTCGCAATGGAGCGTCCGACAACACCACCGCCGGCCTCGAGACCCTCCAAGATTGTCTCTCCCCCAACACCAGAAGTCACGAGGCGAATAGTGAGTGCATGCGTTCGATGCTGTGACCCGATACTCAACCATACAAGGAGGAGAACCGCCTTCGAGCGAAAGCGATCCGAGACCAACGAGAGGCCGAACAACGAGCGGCCGGGAATGCGCCCGAGGTTCCAAAGAGCGCTGCTGGGTTCGTACCCACGGACAATGTCCGCATCACGAGAACTGCCACCGGGAAGCGACCGCACAACACGATATCGACCGATGAGGCATCAGGAACCAACCGGGATGGGCGCAACAAGGGAGAAGAGGCGCTCCGGCCAGCCCGCAAGTTTACCAAGTTTGTCGATTACAACATGAGCGACATGACGGATACAAAGGGCGGCTTCCTGACGACCGACGACGACCCTCACAATTTTGCGCTTGGCGGACGAAAACCCGGCGAGCCCGAAGAGGAGCAGCGGCCGAAGCACATGAGTCTACAAGAGTGGGAGCGATTGCAATTGATTCGAAACCTGAAGAGGCAAAAGGCCGGACCGTACGAACCGGGATTGAGCGTGCTGGACGACGACGCAAAGAGAAAAAAGTGTCGGGAATGCAACAGTCTGGAGATTGACTTTGTCTGGGAGGAAGTCTTTCACGTCTGCGTCTGCAACAAGTGCAAAGAGAAGATGCCCGAAAAGTACTCCCTCTTGACCAAGACGGAATGCAAGGACGATTATCTTCTTACAGAGCGTGGGTCATGGTCCCTCGTGTCAATTAGGTGCTTGCTAACATTGTCAGCCGAACTGCGAGATCCAGAACTCCTCCCCCATCTCAACAAGCCCAATCCGCACAAATCCCACTGGCACGACATGATGCTGTTCCTACGGTTCCAAGTGGAAGAGTACGCGCTCACGACGAAATGGGGCTCGGCGGAAGCGCTGGACGCCGAGTACGAGCGGCGAGAGGCACAGAAGAAGGCGCGCAAAGAGGCAAAGTTCAAGGAGAAGCTGATGGAATTGAAGCGCAAGACGCGAACGGATGCGTTCCGTCGACAGGCGGGCACGTTGAGCAAGTCTGGGGCAAGCAAGTTTGGGGACGCGATAGGAGGAGGCAAGCATGTGCATGCGTGGGGGCGGACGGTGGAGAATGCAGACGGGATGACGGTCAAGACTTGCACGGATTGCGGGATGGAGGTTGAGGAGTTGGAGTTTTGATGGATGTTTGGGTTGGAACGTGTTTGACAGGCACATGTTTCGCGTGAGACGGCTGAGTTTGGCTTGGGCGTTTTGGATCAAACGGTTTCTGGTTGCCCAAGGGAGTTCAGATATTTGGCTTGGTGGTCGGTCTGGACACGTTGTGAAGAGACGGCTGAACAAGGAGATAATGGCCAAGTTTGACCCAATAAGAGCATTGTCGGTTCCCTGTCCTCGACAATCCTTGCTTGCTCGTGTGATTCTCGTTGGTTTGTTGGTCGTTCCGACGGAGACTGTATGTACAATCCCAGGGGTCACACCCGCTCAGCATCCGCTCAACATTCCGACCTAGACTGTTCGGGGACTCGTCAGCTTTCTCCAGGGCCAAGAGAGCCGGTCACAGCAGCGGCATCCCGGCTTTCCCAGGGGCACCAACGGTCCCGAGTTGATGCCTGAGGGCCTTACGGGTGCACTTCAAAAACTGGACGCCCTCTGATTGGTTGGAAATCTCAGCGGGCGGCAAAGGAGGTCGCAGCAAGCAACTGAAGCCCCCTAGGCAAAGCACGGGCTCACTTTATTCACTAGCAGCAAGCAAGCAAAAGACATCCATCGCTAGGAAAGAGAGACACCTGGCTGGAGCTAGCTCGTCGTTGCGCACCTCAGGAAAAAGGAATCTCCATCTCCATCTCCATTCAACTTCGTCCCGTCTTTCGTCTCTCCCCTTCCACCACCGCACGCGACCACCACTGCTACCGCGACCGACTCGAAACCAACAAGATTCCCTCCCCTCGACTCGACTCGGAACGGAAAATAACCCCCTGCCGCCCCTGCCTTCGTTCCGCGCGAGCCCCGACACGCCGCTCTCTCTCCCCATCGTAACCACCCAGCTCTCGATGCACCCGTCCAATTGATCAGCCGCGCCGCGATGGGCCCGAATGCTGGCAACGGCGTGGGAGGCATGGAGATGGGGCCCATGATGCAGGGCAACGCCTCCAACCTCCCCCAGGCCACCGAGTACACTCTGCAGGGCGTCATGCGCTTCCTGCAGACCGAATGGCACCGCCACGAACGCGACAGGAACGCCTGGGAGATTGAGAAGCAGGAGATGAAGGGCCGCATAGCGAACCTCGAGGGACAGGCGCGGAGGGCCGACGCCACCCAGCGCGCCCTCAAAAAGTACGTGTCCATACTGGAGCACAAGGTCAAGGACCAGACGACCCAGCTCAAGGGCGATGGCGTCACCAACGACGCCGAGAATGCGAAGAACCTGAGAGAAGCCAAGATCAGGGAGAAGCTGAAATGTGAGTTCGCCCGCCTCCATCACGGCCGCTTCACTGCCCAATGTGCTAACCCCGAGTCTCTCTCAGCTTCCCTCGAGACCCACACGATACCTGGCGTCGATGGCGTCGACGGCGAGAAGATTGATCGAGGCGACGAGGAGTCTCAGCGACAGGATCTCAAGACGTTCCTCGACCAGTGCCAATCCGAATTCATGTATCTCATGATCACCCCCGCGAACCCCCAACCGCCACGCGACTCGCCCCCCTTGCCCATGATGGAGGACCTGAGAGAAGTCGAGGGCTACGGGATGCCGGCTCCCCAACCCATGGAGAGGCAGTTCCAGCTCCCGTCGAGACCCGTACAAAACCACGTCCAAGAAATGAACTCGAGAGCCCCTCCCCCCAACCACGCCCCGCCGATGCAGCCCAACTCGCTCTTCGGTCAGAAACACTCCGAGCCGCAGGCCCAGTCCATGGCGAGGTCTTCTGCCGAGCACCCGTCAGCCATGTTCCAGAACAACAACGAATGGCCCGCACCCGTCCTCGTCGCGACGAGAGCTCTCGACGAGCCCCCCAACCAAGCAAACCACGCAGCCGATGCATTGGGTGGCATGGAAGAGCCTGTTGAGCACAGGGGAAAGCGTGGAGTTCCTGATTCTGACGGCTGGGAGTTCCCCGAGGGCACATTCCCCGAACCCGGCACGTCGCAACCCAACCAAGCACCAAACCGACCTGATACCGACGTCTTTCCCACCGCCGACAACCTGCCCAAGTCTCCGAACCGAGGAGCTGGCTCCCACCGGAGAAAGGGCTCCATGTCTCGGAGACGGAGCGCCGAGCACGAGATAGCGGCGAACGCGGCAGCGCTGAAGGCGGCCGAAAGCGGAAACTTCAAGCTGAGGTTTGGCCTCCGCGGACATCTCGATACCGTACGCACCGTCATCTTCTCCGGGGGCGGCAGCCCAGGCGAACCCGAGATTTGCACGGCAGGCGACGACGGCATGATCAAGCGCTTCCACATTCCCCGGCTCAACGGCCATCCCGGATCACTCGCCCATGCGGCCTCGGATCTCGATGTGACGGCCAACTTCACTCACCGCGGTCATTCAGGGGCCGTCCTCTGTCTGACCTCGTGGTCCCCTGCCCCGAACTTCTCTACCGGTGGTCGTGCGATAGGCGACGGCTGGATATTTTCCGGTGGCCAAGATGCGACCATTCGGGTTTGGGAACGAGGCAGGGTCGATCCCAAATGTACTTTAGAGGGACATACCGACGCCGTATGGGCCATTTGCGTTCTGCCCGCCACCTTGGGCGCAGTCTTTGGGAACTCGAGCCAATACGGCACCCCGGATCGGATCCTCGTCGTGTCTGGTGCAGCTGACGGCACTGTCCGGCTTTGGTCAGTGAGCGCGCCTCCTCAACTGAGTTCACCTCAGCCCGGGACGAACCGAGCCATGACGGGCCGCGGAGGACGAGTGCGCGGCAACTCGATGAGCTCTGGTAGCGGATTCGCCAATACGCCACAGCCCACGACAGCATCCAACTCGCCCTTCAACCACACCCTGGTCCATTGCATCAAGAGAGAGGATAACCCCGAGGCAACTCCGACGTGCATCACCCCTCTCGGTTCTTCTGGAGAAACCTTTGTGGTTTCTTACTCGGATGCGGCCATTGTTGTTTACGACACGAGGACTGGAGACCGACTGGGCGACATGGACAGCCGGGAGACATATGATGGAAGCATCAAGACGAGCGTGAACGCCGTTGCAGCTACGACTCTCGGCCTTGACCAGCCGAATCAGCACGGCAGCGACTTGGGCGACGAAGAGGCGAGCGGCGCTACGGGAGGGGGACGATCAATGGCTGGCTCTGGGGTCGAAGGAACCATCATCTCGGGACACGAAGACCGCTTCGTACGGTTCTTTGACGCCAACAGCGGTAAGTCTCTTGTTGCGAATGGATGAAGCAGACAGGCACTAACGCACGCAGGCCAATGTACATACAACATGATCGCCCACCCCGATGCCATCTCGAGTCTCTCCCTCAGCCCCGACGGCCGCGAGCTGGTCAGCGCCGGGCACGACGCATCGCTCAGGTTCTGGAGCTTGGAGAAGCGCACGTGTACTCAAGAGGTCACGAGCCACCGCGTGATGCGAGGCGAAGGCATCTGCGCGTGCGTCTGGAGCCAGGACGGGAAGTGGGTGGTGAGCGCAGGAGGCGACGGGGTTGTCAAGGTGTTTGCGCGGTAGTCGGGCAAGCACTCCAACCTATTTCTTGTGATATTCCTGAGGAGGCGGCGGTTTTTCTTTAGTGGAGGCGTGTCAGTTGGGGAGGACGGAGGGCAGCCACCACTTGTGTTATAGTACGTGTTTCTAAGGACATCTTTATACTACTCGTCGATACCCGGCACATGGTGGATTTACCTCTTATTTGCGGGAGGGGTGCGTCGGTTTGCGGCGGAGGTGCTGGATACCGTTGGGGTTTTGTATGTTGAGGGATGGGGAATGGAGGGTGGGAGGGCATTATGCATGTACGAGAGAAATATGTAATGGGTTATTTGGTAGTCTGAATGAGCCCCTTCAGGGTGAAGGGGTTGTGGGCAATGAGGCTATTCCGAGTTTTATGCATTAGGTAGTACTGAGGTACTGCAAGCAGAGTCTTTCAACAAATGTTTATAACAGTACCGATAACCAACTTGGGTGTGAAAATAGGAGTATTGAAATACCCAAGAAGTTTCTCAGCACGCAAGCAGTGTTGGCTCCTCCATGATGGCGCGTTCATAACTTGTTGAATAATGCACAGCATGTAGGGTAAACGCTCCAAGCCTCACCACCACCTCAATTGTCAAAGGCTCTTAGTTACCAATTGCAGCGTCGGTTCCCAACAGCCCCCCACACTACACTGGCGCACCAGCACCAGTTCATCTTCCGTAGTATAGTGGTCAGTATGCAAGCTTGTCACGCTTGAGACCCGGGTTCAATTCCCGGCGGGAGAGATTTATCCAGCCACAGATCTTGAGATCTGATTTCTTTTTTTGGACGTGAGAGAGAACTTATTTTTTTTTTTGCAAATTCGTGTTTGAAGGCGTCTAGCCTGGCGACTGGAGGTTAATTATTGTTTGGATTACTGGCGGGTGTGATAAGGAGAGCTGTCACACACGTCCATCTGCGAATACTCACGCTGAGTCCATCGTTGGAAGACGTAGAAACTCCAATCTACACCTAAAAGTTGAGAACTTTTTGTAACTAAGACAGCGTCCAGTACGTCCCGATCGGCCATCTTGTACACCGTCGCCCACGTGTTCTTGTCTATGGAGTCATACGCGAAGAATCTTCCTTGGACACGGCCTCTCCGACGTACGTCAAAGGCGCAAAACGCTGGCGTTGTTAACCACGATGTCGATCGAGGCCGCGTTCCACGGCAGATTCTCGACGTTGGCCGGGAAGAAGCCAGAGTAGGACATGTGTGGGTACAGACCCCAGAGGTTCTTGACGGAGACTTTGATGTTGCTCATGACGAAGAAGACATCTCACCCGAGGTCGAAGCTGAGAGTCGTCCTGGTGAGTGCACGTCAATCGTGGTGCCCAGGGCCTACCTCGACGGAGAGTCTCGAGGCTCGCATGGGGCTGGACTGGCTTCTCATCTGGCGCCCGCCGGGCTATTGGCGGGCACGTCGAGGAGTAGCGCGGTGAAGATGCAGGCGACGAGCGTTCAGGGAGCAGTTCCGGGATGGCCTTTGTGTCACGAATCTCGGAGCTGAATGGTCCAGACGGGCGCGGGGGATGGTTACGAATGTCGTGAGGCTGCCGGCGATGTCGAAGAGAGATGGCGCCAGGTCTATGAGGGACTGGTCGCTGTGCAAGGTGTAGTTGGCGTGGCCGATTATGGCCTCTGAAGGGAGGGGACCGAGGGAGTTTTGTCTTTCTGAGGGAAGGGAGACGGGGAGTTTCGAGCTCAAAAGTATTGGTTCTTGAGCGCCAGCGATCGTAAGGTGTCAGGGTACGTAATTCCGCTTCGAAGCAAAACCGCAGCTAAGACTGATGCTTGAGTGTCTGGTCGTGTGAGACAGGCTGTGTTATGCCTTTAGCTAGGGCTGGTGAGGGACCTGGGAGGGCATCTTCGGGTGCCGATAGATCCTAAGAGTACAGGCCAAGTATGTTTAGATATGTCTACTATTAATGAACATGCAAATAGTGAGGGTTGTCTTACACCCCGTAAGACTTTTCTAATGGCCAGTGGCTGTTGAAGCCCAGTTTCCTTGGTCTGTTGACGGCTTCTTTCGCTGAATTGGACATCGTCAGACCGCAACTGCGAAGCCACTATAGGCATGTCGGGTGCGGGATTCAATGTCTCAAATTGAACAAAAATGGGAGAGGTCTAAGACAAAGGAGAAGGGAGAAAGCAAAAAAGAAAGAAAAAAAAACAGGTCTCTGACCTGTGGCTGAATCTCTCCCGCCGGGAATTGAACCCGGGTCTCAAGCGTGACAAGCTTGCATACTGACCACTATACTACGGAAGATGGACAGGTGTTGAGCACCTGCTGTAGCGGATTCGATGGTCACGTGCAAGTTATTGGTTGATATAAAGGGTGACTGCTTGGGTCAATTCTGTCATTGAACTTGGGGGCGGCGTGTATCGTTGATGTTTTGAAGTTGAGATGGATAATTGTGATGGATTTTGCACGATTGGAATAGAAACATGACATTGGTTTGCCTAGTTAGATCCCTTCGACTTTAATCCATACATGAACTGGCCCCTCAAATTTGTTCAATTTATAGTCAGAGGCTGGGGATGGAGAGCCTGCATGTGGCCCCTGAGACTGGGTAAAGTTGTGGTTTTGGCTGTCTCCAAAGTTGAACCCGAGCATGTGCACCTGCGTGAATGAGCAGAGCCATCGAAGTAGTGGTAGATGTCAATTTATCATAAGAAACTTTCTGTTCAAGCTCCTAATTCTACCAAACCAAGGCAAAGTGATTCTCGAGTTCAAGGCCACCCCCATGAGAGCCCAATCGACCGTAACTTGAGCTCCATCCAAGCAGACGACCCCTGAAGGACTATGCCATGAAATTCCTCCCGGTCACCCCATTTGCGTCGAGCCTAGCTCATCCCTTACAGCTGGAGCTTGAAGTTGTCATCAATACTTTTGCAGCAAGTCCAGCAGTCACCCTGTACGAAGACTGGTTAGCTCTTGTTGCGATATCACCTGAAAAAAACAAAAAACAAAAAAGACAATCTTACGAATTGCTGGGCATTCTAGAGATCGCGTTAGCCGCTGCACGAGTTTCTGGACAATTTAACACAGAGAGAGGGGATAAACTCACGAAGCCGTCGGGGCAGTTGGGCTCCGAAGGGAAGCAGGCCAGCCAGCAGATGCCCGGGCCGTCCACGAGAGCGGCCAGGCTTCCCGAGTGGGAGTTGGAGTGGGGGGCGCGGTCCTGGGAGACCTTGATGCGAAGACTGGGGGGAGTTTCTGTTAGTACTGATGCAGGAGTTGCATGGATATGGGTTGGGGAGGGACCGACGTGATCTCTTCCTCGTGACCGACGGAAGCAGAGTTCTTGTTGGCCCAGGGCATGGCGGCGATGCCGTTGACGAGGACGAAGATGGTGGCGGTGGAGAACTTCATGGTGAAGATGGGGGGGTTGTCAAAGATGATTGTAAAGGTGTTGTAGACTTGTAGTTGACTGAAGAGTTATGCTGATGGAGCTGGTGAGGATTCAGTTTGGTCGGGGTCGACGTCCCCTTTTATAAACGTCCAATCCACGAAAGCCAAGCAACTTCCCAGTCTTCTTTTGCTCCTTTCGTGAAGAAACGAGCAAGATCTCAAGTGAAACCCTCACATGTCCATCCTCTTCCCCCTTCAAGAAAGAGGGGAAGTCGGACCGAAGCCGACATCCGGTTTACACGACGCATCGTTTTGCCGCCCGTCTTCCCAAACGCATTGTGACGTCTCACGGAGCCAGCGGGAGACGCAGTGTAAGGCTTGGCTATCCAAAGAAGTCGCGGGTTTGCTCCACGGGGTTGTCAAGTCTGAGGGAGGCCTTTGTTGTTGTTGGTTGTTGTTGGTCCACTCGATGCGTCGCGATAGGTGGTGTTGGGTTGTTGATGACGAGGCTCGATGGGTTCCACAGCGGACGGGAGAGGATGGAGGTTTAGCTGCAGGGTGCAGCTGAGGGGCATGATACGAGATGAGGAGGTTTTGGGTAGGACTGGAGATGAGAGTGCGTGAGAGCTGATGAGACTATCAAAGTATCAATGGTTGGAGGAGTCGTTACTCTCAACTGTCAAGGCTGCGAGGGAGTAAGGATCATAGTGTATTTCATAGCAATGGTCCTTGCAGAGGAACGACTCAGACACCAATTGCCTCGTAATCAAAACAAGACTCGACCGGTTCCCTCGACGTCCGCCAAGACTCGGCCGCGTCTCGTTACATCTGTAAACGGAGCCGACTCCGGCACACAAAGGTAACACAAAGTCCGTCAAGCCGTGCCCAGAGCCCATCACAACAACGTCACAGACTCAAGTTGCCGATGTTCCGACGTCCTCGACCAAACAACGTCCAGACAGCTTTCGTGCCGCGTCCAATGGGCTTCTGAGACACCCGCAGAGTTGCAGACGGGAATATGCACGCACGGCTCGGCTATTTGAGGGGCCCTTGGCACGGGTTATGCAAGTTGATGATCGGTGGATGCGTGATCAGTGGGCAATGGTTAGGAAATGGTGATACCTCAATCCAAGTACACCATGCCCTTGTGTCTCTTGACAATGTTGTACAAGACGGGCCAGATTCAACAGCAAACACCCAGCCACCCCACGTCTATGTACTCATACGCCTTACACGATTGAGCATCCATCTAATCAAACAACTGACTAATCGTCTCCTTCAAATCCCCCTCTATACTCGTAGCCCACCCCGCCTCCTCCAGCTCAAACGGCACCGCCACCTCTCGTCCCAATCCCGCCCTCACGAGCTTCACACTCCCCTCCCCATCCGCAGCCATATCCTCGTTGGGCCACCTCAGCACCCCCGGCGTGTTCATACCCACGCCCAGCTCCAGAATGACCAGCTTCTTCTTCTCGCGGAGCACCCTCGTGGCAAACTCGTTCCAGGCGACCTCGCCTCGCTTGAAGGGTTCCTGGTTGAAAGACGAGTTGGCGCGCACGCAGATGAACATTTTGCCGCCGCAGAAGCGACATCGGGGGACTTTGGTCGGATCCGTGAGGTTTTGCGTGGAGGGGTCGACGGACTTGATGCCGTCTTTTACGAGGGGCCAGGAATCCACGACGGCGTCGGGTCGACAGTTGCGCATGCACTGGAGGACCGAGTATGCTCCCTGCGGTGTAGATAGTTTCTCGGCGTCCCATCCGTTGGCGAGGAAGAAGCCATCCGCGTTGGACGTGCGCACGTGAGCGTCGTCTCCGAAGCGCGCCAGAAACCCCAGCAACTTTTCGTAGACGGGCGACGCGGGCCAGGTCTTGACTAGGTTCAGGTGGGTGAAGTAGTATCCCCAGCGGTGCTGCTCCGACGTCCAGGCGGAAAAGCCGAAGACGGAGTAGAGCGTGCGAAGGCCGTGGCGGAGCATGCCGGGGAAGTGCTGCTTGAAGAGGGACGGGGAGAGGTAGTCGAGGCCCGTGGAGGCGGAGAGGCCGGCTCCGGCTGTTACGAGGACGGCGTCGGCTGAGTCGAGCCATTGGCGGGCGAGGGCTATGGTGGAGGCTTTGAGGATGGGACGGGTTGGGGGGTTGAGGTTGGGGGTCCATGATGGCGGTGGTGTTGCGAAGATGGTCTTGTAGATTTGCGTGTCGGTCTCGGTGAAGGTGTTGAAGATGATGTGCGTGATGGTGGTGCTTGGATTCTCCTCTAGCCACTTGGCGACTGTATTCACAGCAATCTGCGCAGCCTCCTCTGCTGGAAAGGCAAACAACCCCGTCGATATACAGCACAGAGCAACCGACTTCCCCCCCTCGGTCTCAGGCAGCTTCTCCAACGCCTCCAGAACCGACTCGTAGCACCGCGCCAACTTCTCCTTATCCTCTTCCTCCGGCTGCGCTCCCCCGAACAACTGCGGTCCAACAGTGTGAATAACATACGGCGCGGGAATAGCATACCCCTTGGTCACGATGGCTTCTCCCGGAGCCAGGTCCTCGCCTCTCGAAGACATGATCTCGTAACATTCCGCCCGGAGTCGAGGCCCGGCGTGCTCGTGAATGACGTTGTCGATGCACCGGTGCGTCGGCTGGAAGCACCCGAGCATCTGCCCGTTGGCCGCGTTCGTAACAGCCGTCACGCTTTCCAGAGCCGTGATGTCGCCTCTCCAGAGCGAGATCTTGACGCCGTTCGTGGCGACGGCCAGGGGAGTTAGCGAGTCGGCCTGCGTGAGCATGCGATGGGACTTTTGCGCTGAGAGGACGGCGTCGAGACGCTGGAGGACGTCTTCGGGGAGTGGGGATTCCGGCGAGCGCACGCAGAGGAGCTCGTGGAGGATGCGCAGCTTGGAGGATGCTTCGAGGTGGTCGAGGTGTTTCTCATAGTGGCGGATTTGTTCCCGGCGGGAGCGCGCGTGGGGGGAGTGAGGGCTGCCGGCTTGTTGGTAGGCGTCGTTGAGGAGGAAGGAGAGGGTATCGTCTAACATGGTGACTGAGGGTCTGGAGAAGTAGAGTCTTCAATGTTCAAAGTCTGAGTTGGCAGATCTGGCGTTGAGAGGGGCCTTCGTCTCATATAAAGGTGTATGGGGTCCTTGGTGACCCGGTGAATTCCTCACAAGTTTATAACCAGATTCTTACATATGTCAGCCCCAATCGACCAGGCTGTCACGACACGATAATTTTACAAACAAGTCGTGGCTCCATGGTTGGTCATAGAGGCATCCCACTCGGCGATTGTGGCTAGTATCCCACATCCCACCGAGATGATGAACGAGACCGGAATTCCCGCTCCGGTCTGAGATTGAGCGCTTGCGTAAGTATCGGAGCATTAACGCGGTCCTGGTTTCACTAGACGAGCGCATAATGATGACTCAAAATGTGTGGGCGTGGCCGATATTGAGAGCAACGACGTACCGTTTGAACGGGCTGGAGACTGGGATCAATTGGTCATTGACTAGAGACGTTCGGCACAAGGCGAGTTTTGTGAGATACTCATCCTGACTAACGAGTAGATGTGATATAATTCATGATTGAGAAAGGTAAACAGAGCTGTCCGTTTCATAGCGAGCTAACATGAACACTGACTGGGCCTTTGAAGTTGGGATTGGACGTTGGCATGTTTTCCCTTGAGTCTGGATGCCCCCCCTTTGACCTACTATACTCGTAGACTCGACTGCGAATATCCAGGCAAAGTTTGGCCATGTTACTCGTCTGGAAGTGAGCGTATTCAAAATTACACGGGTATGCAATATGACTGAGGTGGTGCGTTATCCAGGACCTAGTGCATATCGTCCTCCTCCAACTCGCTCCAGTTGGACGGTAATAGGTGCATAGGTGCCGTGTGTTACGTGTACGGAGAAGCCCGAGGATCTAAAAGGAGTCCAAACCCTTGATTCATTCAATATGGACTCTGTAAGTCCCAACGTGACTAATTACGTAGAAAACAAACAAAAAACACCCATGACACACGCCCATGATTCGTCTCGTCGTTTCAATATCCAGTCCCTTATCCATAAGTCCACCTACGGCCTCGCAGGAAAGTCTGCAAAGTTGTACTGCAAAACCGCCCAGGCAAACTCCTCGCTCCTCGAGTCAATCAACAGCCGAAACTTTTTCCTATGTACGCAACGTCAGCATCATCATCATCCTCTCCGTGCAGCCATCAGACAGTTGCAGGAAAACTCACCACCACTCCAAAATCGTAGACGGATTGTCATACATGCTCCGCCAAAAGATGAACCTCGGCTTAAACATGTAATTCATGGCCACGCTACTAAACCCCACGCCGATAAACCCAACGTCATCCGTCGACGCGTGAAAATCATCCAACTGCCGATCCACCATGTCCAGAAACGCCGCCGCGATCCTCCCCTCCTGGTTCGTCATGGGCCTCTCGGTGCAGTTGAACTCCTCGAGGGACCGCAAGAACGGATAATACCCGACCTGTCGAGACTCGTACACCATGTACCCCTCGCGACTCGCCAACGGCGTCTGATCAATCGCCAGCAGACCCAAAGCAGTAGCGTACCCCTCGCTCAGGCTCGTCTCGATCTTGACGGGCTTCTCCTGCTTGCAGAACCAGTGATCCCCCCCGCCGTTGAAGGACGCGTTCCGACGAGCCATGTAGTGCGCGAAGTGGCCGTACTCGTGCGCCATGACGGCCGGGTTGGCCGCGTGCATGGCCGGGAGGTTGATGTACGGGTGCTTGATCTCCCCGCCGGACCAGAAAGCCGCGCCGCCCTCGGGAGCAGGGAACCAGACGCGGATCTTCTGCATCTCGCCCTCGTTGGACGCCACGTTGATGCTGAACCACGTGCTGATCATGCTGTACGCGTCGGCTACCCAGAGCGCCTCGTTGGCTTTGCTCCGGGGGAACTGCGTCCCGATGCTGCTCGTGTGGCCTTGCTCGGTCAGCCAGGGATTCAGCGTCATGTCCAGGACGACTTCGGTGGGGACGAGGTCTTCGTTTTCGTTGAAGCTCGTGCCGACGACGTAGTATTCGCCCAGGAGGTCGGCGATCAGCGTGTGCACGACGATGCGTTGGCCGGGGGAAATGTGCCACGAGAACAGGGCGATGCCGTCGCCGTCGGTCGACGTGATGGACTGGTACTCGCCGAGTTTGGTGTCGCCTTGGAAGTAGTCTGCTACGGCGGTGAGGCGGGTGAAGCGGAGGGGTTGGTCTTCGTCGTTGCGGTCTTTGAAGGTGATTTTGGCGTCGACGAGGGCGGGTTCGAATCCGGAGTTGGAGCGTTCGTATTTGGAGGGGGGGTGAGAAGGGGTTGGGTCGTCGGGGTAGATGGTTATGGTGCTCCAGATGGTGTAGGGGTCGCAGGAGCAGGAGTATGAAGGGTCGGGATGGGAGGTGACGCTGGTGTAGCTGTGGGAAGACTGCGTGGCCGAGTAGTCGATGTAAGAGTCGGTGGGAGAGACCTCAGTGTAAGATCCCTCGGTATAAGACACCTCGCTGTAGCCGCTGTACGTATACTCCTGGCTATACGTCCCCGCCGGCCCCCCCTTGGTAACCACACCGTCCACCTGCGTGTATCCCTTCTCCGGCTCCCACGCCTTCTTGACCTCCCCCTCGTCCGTCCCGTCATACTTGCGGTCCTTGTACTTTCGTATCGTCTCCAAATTCACCTCGTGCGCGTACTTTCCCTCGTTCCACGCCTTCCACGACTCTCCCGTAGCATTATACACCACCACCGCCCCGTTCCACTCCGTCAACAACCGATCCGACGTCCCATCCTCTCCGGACTGGTCCTCTACCCCAATAGCAAGCACGCACACGCCCAATTTCTTCCACGACTCGGCCGAGACATCAAACGACACCGCTTCAATCGTCGACTGGTAATCCCCCGCGGGAGGCTGCACCGTCGCGCTGCCGACGAGCGTGGGATCCGTCTTTTGGGAGTCGGGGTTGGACGAGTTGGCGGAGTAGGGCGAGGAGTAGATGCTCAGGGTTATCGATTCGGCCGACGAGGAGACGCGCGTGACGTTGACGGGGGCGTAGATGTAGAGCCGGTCTTGGCCGTTGGTGTCAAATGTGACATGGTTGGCTACGATTTCTGCTCGCCAGCCGATGTTGGGTTGCGATGCGAAGGCGGGAGCGAGGGAGGCTGCGTAGAGGAGCAGCTGGGTTAGTCGAAACATGGCTGGATGATGAAGAGTAGAGGTCTTTCAGGGATTGAAGACGGGCCTATATATCCTTTCCCACCGCCATCTCTTAGCACCCGCCTCCAGACCCAGCTGAAGACATCTAGACTCTCCCTTTGGGGGTATTTCCAGCGCAACGGAGCGTCAGTGGGCAGCGATCTGCCACTGGCAAAGGCTGAGGGGGGACGCTAGGGGATCAGATCAAGACAAGCTCGACGCCTCGTCTGGGACGAGAGTGGACGGTTTTGGCTGCGTGGGCAGTAGGGCTGACCAGGCGCCGACCAGGCGCTGACCAGGCGGCGCCACGTTTGGAGGTAGGACTTTTTGGAATGGTGATGAGGGAATTCGTTGTTTTGGGGGTGAGTGATGATTCACTTGCTTGTCTTTGTAGATGATGGACTGGGATGTCCCTTTCTAGGGGACTTAAAGGGGGAACCAGAGTAGACATTCGATACCTCTCTCCCTCCTCAAAACCCCAGTCAAAACCCCAAAAACAAGTGCCGTCCCCCTCCTCAACCCTAAAATTAAGCAAAAAAATTAGCATATTCTTACTTCACGGCGCTAAAAGCAACGGGCCCGGGTCCAGACCTCTCTCCTCTGCATCATCTCAGCTGCTTCCCGTGGCGGAGCCCTCACGGAAACGTCCAATTCCGTGTCTCTCCTGCGCGGTCTGGTGGTGGCTCAACTTGAGGTCGCCGAAGCCATTGAGTAATGGGTGGCCTGCTTGCGGCCCAATTGCTGATTGGGCGGTGCGGTTTGTTTCGTTTCTTTGTTTGTGAGTTGGTGCCGTTATTTGCAGCTGGCACAGCCGCCGCAGCAATGGAACGAATGGAAGCCTCTTCTCATGCTGTTGTCAGTGACTGCTGTTTGTTTGTCGTGCAGGAATTCTGGCGTCCCTGATGCCCGGCGGATGGCTGGAGAGCCACCAAACCACCACCAATTATGTAATTGGATTTGATATTGCTGACCCTGGCAGTGAAGGGCGAATGGCAGTGTTTCTCAACTTCATCTTGCACAGCTGAGAAAGAAAAAAAGAAATTCATACCGGCAAAGTAAGCAGAGAATCGCTTCACTGCAGCCTGCACTCTTATTTATCTACCGGGTTTCTGCTTCACTTGTCCCATCCTTCAGTCGAACAATTGACCTCTAGTAGTTGATGTATTAGCATGAAACCATCTTGGAGTCGAGCATCTACAACTGATCGGCTCCTTCCAACTGACTGGGCAGCACCTTCAACAGTGACATGACGCCTCACTGTTGTGCATGCGAGATGCCTTGCAATAGCAAGAGACCCCTCCGTACATCGCAACAGAAACCTCCTGCAAGACCAAATCACCTCAACCCCCCTGAAAGAATCACCTCTTGGCCCGTCATGTACCCCGTCTTTGCCATCCTACACCTCGTCAGCAGCCATCCAGTCCTCTCCTCTCGCTCTCAAGCTCGGTAGCACTCACATGACAACCGCATTCGCCACCTCCTCGGGCAACCCCAGCCGATGAAGCGGGATGCTATTCACAATGGTGAGGCCGGGATCCGTCGTCTGGAGAGCTTGCATGTCGGCGTTGCTCTGCCACGTCCTGGACATGGTCACATGTGTCAGTCTTTGCTTTCGAAACGAGAGCTGACCTACTTTGCTTTTGGCTCGGGAATCATGCCCGTCGACGCAATCATTGCAGGCAAGACCTAAAAACGTCAGATACACCGTCAACCTCTGCAGAAGACCACTCACAACATTGACAGTAATCCCCTCCGGCGCCAACACAGTCGAGAGATTCAACCCCATGGAACTACCCCCCGTCAGCCACCTTCACTCTCCCATTTGATCCAACTCCATTCTTACCAAATAGCCCCCTTACTCGCCGCATAATGACACCCATTAACCCCCCCTCCCTTCCCCGCGATACTCCCCACGAGCACAACCCTCCCCCATCCTTGAGCCCTCATCCCCTCCACGCACGCCTTGGTCACGACGAACTGGCTCCGCGCGTTGACCTCCATCATGGCGTCCCAGTCGTCCTCTTCGATGTCGCGCACGTCGCGGATGCGCTTGCCGATGCCGGCGTTGGCGACGAGGACAGAGACGGCTTGGTGCTTGGTGATGAGGGACTCGTGTTGGAGGAGGTTGGGGATTAGGGTGCGGGTGGCTTCGCGGTTGGAGAGGTCGGCTGGGATGGTTGGGAAGAGTTGCGTTGGGTATAGGGTTTGGAGTTCTGAGGCGAGGGCTTCGGCTTTGGCCTGAGCAGCAGGACATCAGTTCGTGTAAGGTAGGTAGGGAGGAATACGTAGGGAGGTTTTGGTTTGGTCTCACCTGGCTTGAGGAGTAGTGCAGCGCAACATCGCATCCTTCAGCGGCCAGGGCTCTCGCGCAAGCCGATCCTATTCCTCCACTGCGGCGAGTTAGCGATGAGCCAGCAGGAGAATTGTGATTTAGCCAACCTCGCGCCGGTCACGAGGGCAAGTCTCCCGCTGATGCGGTTATCGGCCACGTTGACGTGAAAGGTGGTCATGTTGAGATGATGAGTGTTTTGAGTAGAATCAAGAGAACGGTGAGACTTGAGACTTGTGCGGGGTTTGCTGAAAAGGCCGATGAGGAGAATGGCCAATAAGTGAGGAGCATCGACACTCCACAGAGATGACGAGATGGATGGAGCGAGGGATGATGATTTTACGGAAGAGAGCTTTGGTGTTTTTGATACTGACTGAAGGTTTAAATGATAATTGCCCTTGGATGGCATATATGCCAAAGACAATAACCTATACCATCACCATCACACCCATTCAAACACTCTCAACATCTCCTCTCCACGCTCCCTCCCCCTCTCATCACCAACCGTCGTCAAAACAAGTCTTCCCAAGACCTCGTTCTCCCCCGTCTGTGCTGTCTCCAAGATTCCATCTCTGAAATCTCAGATCCCATGGTCCACCATAAATGCCACGATGTTGACACATAGAAACTCCACCCTCTGGACCAGGTCAAGGACATCCCTTTTTATGCCCTTGGATAATATAATAATAAGTCTGGGGAATCTGAAAGTGTATCTTGTCCCGTGGATCTGGTTGCAATTGTAGGAGTCGAGATGAAGATGGAGGAGAGCCTGGAGAGGCGCCTCGGGTGGGCGTATCGAGTTGGTGTCCTGAATGACTTGGCCTCGCGGCAATAATTGGAACAGAGCCAATTAATCGTCTTACATCTGAACCTCGGCACACAGAAGTTCAGTCAGCTTCTTCGCCATGGCCAAGCCACTTGGCAATTGCCGTCTTTGGTAATTTCATGCCCCTGCGTCTCCCCGTGGCGCCGTCCTTGGCCGCACCTCCATGTCTTCCGGATGCCGCGAGAAACAAGCCGAGAAGGCCGGAGCCGATGCGCGGCATTCAACGGAATCAAATACTGAGCCTCGCCGCAAAGAACAAGAACCGAACCCGGACGGCATATTCTTTGTTCCGACAATCAATGGCCACCCGCCACATGCCTCTCGCAGCCAGCCGTCCAATTCGGTCCTTTTAAATGATTGCCCTTGGTCTTAGCCCCGTCGATCAATCCAGGTCACAAGAGGCGTTGTGCTGTGTGATGTGATTTGATGTCTCTGCAGGCAGGTTGCAGTGGTCTGTCTCAGTCTGCAGAAGGATCTTTTGCAAAAGAAAAAATGTCACCTTATTCCCGACCTCTTGTGCCAATCCTCCCCTGCGTGGAACAAGGTGCCCCCTTCGTCTGTTTCCGCCAAGAAAGCAACAGTCATGGGATGCCTCGGTCTGCATCGCCCCCAAAGGGTATCGTCCGAGTTACGAAGGCTTCATCAGCTAGCTTTCCACTGTTGTTCTCTGACTTGACCTCCTGCTCGACCTTCCCTTCTTCCAAGTCTCCAACCCTCTGCTCGACCTTCCTTTACTAGACAACATTATTGATTGCGCCGCCAAGTCTCGCGTGTTGCTGTTTTTTGCAGTGCCGCTGCACCATTCGACAAGGGGGGGTCCATGATCCATGTTGGTGTTGCTTTGGTGTGTCTTGGCCGTGTCTTGGCCGTCGCTCCACCTTCTGTTCCAGAGATGGGCGACTCTTGGCTTTGAAGGGACAGATACCGGTGGCCGCGATGGCTTCAGAAGTCCTTCTTTTCATTCGGGCAGGTCGTAGCCATGACTCGATACGGCTTCAGCTTCGTCCATTCCAGCCTCAACTTGTTAGGTAACTGTTAGAAGACAACTGACATGGGCCGACGATATCCATCCATTGGCTTCCCCTCACTTTGAAACGCGGAGAAGCGCATGTCCAGTGCACACGGCTATTACGTACAACAAGGTAAGGTCCTCTTGCTCTTCCCCGGAGCGTGCTAACCACATGCATCAAGTCTTATTCAGCTCAAATGTCCGGGTATACCGTATACGACATGGACGTAGACACACTGCCGGCTTCTAGAAAAACTCGACCGGTTCTCATCCGACCGAAGGAAAAATGTGGTTGCAGCCGTTCCGTCCGCGATCGTCGCCTCCCAACAGTTCGATAAACCACAATAATTATGCTTGCGAATTAACCATGTTTTTTTTTCTCCCCTTCTCGGTCGCACCGACTCTGCCAAGAAGACCACTTCAACCAGGCCTTGTGATAAGCATTTTTCGGGATTTGGCCTGGTCAGACACCCAGGGACACTCTTAAGAAACGCCACTTAGTCATACCAATACACCCACCAAAACCGACTCCATCACCACAAGACGCTCTCCTTTGACTCCCACCTGAAAATCCTCAATGCCAAGTCTGAACCTGCACAAACACCTTCCACATCAAGCAACACTGGTCCGCCCCCCCCCC
>JAMQMW010001712.1:26528-40576 GCA_024115155.1 Thelonectria blattea
CACCGTCCAATTCTGGAACAAGGACATCAACGAAGCCGTCTGGATCACCGTCTTCTGGATCTTCATCATCGGCATCAACATCTTCGGCACCCTGGGCTACGCCGAGGAAGAGTTCTGGAGCTCGTGCTTCAAGCTCGCCGCCATCTGCATCTTCATGGTCGTCGCCGTCGTGCTCATCTGCGGCGGAGGACCCGAGGGCGGAAAGTACGACGAGTACTGGGGAGATCGCCTGTGGAAGGATCCCGGTGCTTTCCAGAACGGCTTCAAGGGCTTTTGTTCCGTGTTTGTGACTGCTGCGTTTTCTTTCTCGGGTACTGAGTTGGTTGGTCTGGCTGCGGCCGAGGCTCATAACCCCGCCAAGTCCCTGCCCGGCGCCATCAAGCAGGTCTTTTGGCGAATTACTCTGTAAGTACTACACCCACGAACACTCACTGAACCTATACTGACTACTCAGCTTCTACATCCTCGGCCTCACCTTCGTCGGTCTCCTCGTCTCCTCCACCGACAAGCGCCTCCTCAACTCGGAAAACCCCTACGCCGACGGAACCTCCCCCTTTGTGCTCGCCGCAAAGGACGCCGGTCTTCACGGCTACGAGCACTTCATGAACTTTGTCATCTGCGTGTCCGTCGTGTCCATTGGCGTCTCCTGCGTCTACGGTGGTTCCCGCACGCTGTCTGCTCTCGCCCACGAGGGATACGCCCCCAAACTCTTCACCTACGTCGACAAGGCCGGTCGTCCTCTGTGGTCCGTCATCTTTTTGCTCGCCTGGGGTGGTCTCGCCTACATTGTGCTTGCTTCCAAGGGTAGTGTCGTGTTTGACTGGCTGCTCGCCCTGTCTGCTCTGGCTGCCCTCTTCACCTGGGGATCCATCTGCCTGGTAAGTCTTATTCCTCCCCTACCCGCATTCACCTCGCTAACATCTCAGGCTCACATCCGCTTCCGCAACGCCTGGGTCCACCAAGGCCGCTCCCTCGACAAGATCCCCTTCAAGGCCGTCGGCGGCGTCTGGGGCTCCTGGCTGGGCCTCTTCCTCTGCGGCATCATCCTGGCTGCCCAGATCTTCGTCGCCATCGCCCCCTACAACCAGTCGGGCGTGGGCGACGCCGAGAACTTCTTCAAGCAGTGCCTGGCCCTGCCCGTCGTGCTCTTCTTCTGGATCTGCGGCTACGCCTGGAAGCGCACCGGGTGGCGCAGCCTCGACGAGATCGATTTGGATGCCGGTCTGCGCGAGCACGACTGGGAGGAGATTGATTCGTATCGTGCCAAGGTTGCGGCTTGGCCGATTTGGCGTCGGTATCTGCACAAGATTATGTAGATGATGGATGTTTTGACGGGCATCCGGTTCTACGTTTTATTACTGTACACAATACCTCTTGACTTCTGATTGGAAATAATGCATGTTAGTTAATATAGTTTCAAGACGAATACCGTCGACAATGGGTCCCCAATGCTGTTGCTTGAGTGAAATGCTGGGCTAGAAGAGATGAAGTACATTGAGGTATAATGACTGGAGCTACTCTCAATGTATCGCACAATCACAGAGATCTCTTAGGCTTCCGACTATAAATACTTGATAGAACTTAATAACGAGCACCCGTTATAAGATCCCTTCTTATGTATGTTTCAACCACGTACTGTGAGGGTATGTGTGCTCTTCACGGTAGTTGAAAGTTGACTGGAAATGGACATGAGTATTGTTGACCTAGTTTGTGTTCCCTTTGGAAAATGTATTGATCATCGATTACCACTTGTATAGCCACTGACCAGACGTACATGAATACAAGGCATGGTATTTAGGAAAGACAGCCAAGAGGTGACCTGAAGACATGGTGGCATGGTGTTTATAGTGAGCCGGTAGTGTTGAGAAATGTTAGTGCTTGGAATATATATACGGATACATATATCAGCGAATTAACGAGATATTGTGATGAACAAGCACCAGTTGTAACGGACCACGGTTCGTTGTTGCTTGTCCAACCCCCTACCCAACCATACTTCAACCACATATTATATAAGTACCTCGTAACCTCCTCCTCAACGAGAATATATACCATTACATCTCCCAGCCTCACTCAAACACGATACAGCGTCCCATTCAACCAAACACGACACAGCGCCTCATTTAACCAAACCACCCACCATGCTCCTCCCTCCAACCCCCCTCGGGAGGCCAGTACGTGCCATCCTTTCCGCAAGTCATCGACCCCGTGACCTTCACAATTCACACCCTCGGGCAACAACAAAACCTCGAGTTCGGCCGCTAATCATTAAAGCAACTAAAGCAAGAGGCGTATCCAAGCATTCATTCCCGTGTGCCATCTCTTGTCATCTTGTTCCATCTCTTGTCCCATCCCCTGATACATTCCAAATCTCATCTATTACACCCCTCCCAAGCCTCACAGCTTCTTCGTCGCGATACCCAGACACTGCATAAACGTTCCGTGAAACTACAACCGTTAGCCAAACTCGACAAAAAGAACCATGCACGTACCGCTGACGAATACATGCCAACCATGGTTTCCTCTCCCACATCAAACGAGTAATTGCACGACGGTGCGTCGTCAGCTGCAGCCGCAGGCCTCGTCCCGTGACGCTCGCAACACGGATTGGCGCTCCAATATTCGCCCACCGTCCACTTTCTCCTCCGGTTGGTGTGAAACTGCATGTGTAAGCATCATATCTGTATCGAGCTTCGGCGCACTCACTCGCAACCCAGAAACATAAGCCTGGTTGGCGTACGTCACTTCTACCCTGGTCAAACGCTCGCCTGCGCCAGACTCCATGGTAAAGGTGTGCCTCTGCTCCTTGATTTCATCGCGCGGTCTCTCTGTGCACGGCCGTCGGCCTTGCAGCTTCCACGAATGCTCGGCACCGTTTCGATAGTGAAATTCAATGCCCCAGACCTGAGTAGTCTCCCGCTCAAGGCCAGGTTGCTGTGCAGCTTCACCAGGTTGGCCAGGTTGAGCAGCTTGAACACCTTGCATACCTTGAGCAACTTGAGCAACTTGAGCAACTTGAGCAGGTTGGGCAGGTTGGGCAGCTTGAATAGGTTGGGCAACTTGAACAGGCTGAGCAACTTGAACAGGTTGAGCAGGCTGAGCAGCTTGACCAACTTGACCAACTTGACCAACTTGACCAGGCAGACCAGGCAAACCAGGCTGATCAGGCTGATCGGGCAGGTCCACCACAGTCGTAACCGTCGTCCAAATCGTCATATTCACGAGGTGCGGAAGTCTAGCCCCGTCCTCACCACCAAACATGGCCATCACATACGGCTCGTGGGCGTCGACATTTCCCCGAATGCGGTTGCGAGAACCACGCAACTTCAACCCAGCATCTGGGACCTCAGGCAACCACAAGGCATCGGTGTGCACGCCGCCGCTCTCGCTGTCGTCAACATAGGTGGAAATGCTCACCATTTTCAAAGCCTGTCCGGTTAGTACATGAACCATTGCGAAGGACGGGATACTTGCATCGAACGCGCAATTCAGAGGCGAGGCATCCTCGCTCCCAGACTGCCCCTGAGAAACCTTCAACCACTTCTTGGGGAGACCTTGATGATCGCCCGCCCATGCTGACATGCCCGATGCAGACACCAGTCGAAGACCTCGAATTCCAAAGGCATCAAGAGCGACGTGAAGCCCAGTCAGCCCGTGGCACCGCAGATTTGCGACGCTGGAACAGTCGGAGTAACCCAGAGCAAATCCCTGTTGACCCTTTATAGCGACAAGGCCCGAAACGTATCTGGTGCCGTGCATCCGGGCGCAAAACACGCGCAGCCGGGAAATGCCACCTGCCACAGGGACTGCTCCCTCGATGGTGGCTCTTTCTCCTCCGTACGACGCGGCCGTCTCGTCCACACTGAGCATCGCCTCGGCCGTGCCATGTGCGGGAAGCGTCCTTGGACGATTGCTCTGGACGCGAAAAGCCGAACGGACCGACCTTTCCATACCAGAACCAGGCCCCATCTTCATCTTCAACTGGACCAAGCGGGCGAGTTGACCAGTCAAAGACCACACCCGCTTGCGATTGTCCAGTTCCGGGCCACGGTGGCTCGCTGCGCACCAATTGTAGACATCCCCGCGTCCAAGGCGGGCGATATCCGCGCAGGGCTGAGCAAACTCGAAGAGGTAGTCAAACTCTCGACCGGGCCAGAAGCGAGATCGCCAGAACTTGTCTGGAAAAGCCACCTCGGCCACAGCTCGAGAAGCCAGTCGCAGGTTGCAGACGGACCTAGAGCTGAGCAAGATCAGCACTTCGCTGATGATCTCGTGAGGTAGAGGGCGGAAAGGGTCATTGGCCGACGTGGATGGCGGCCTATACTCTCCGGTCAATTGCCAAAATCGAGAGCCGTAGTTTGCGGCCACAACGTCGTCGGGACCGTCCTGCCAACTCCCCATGGGAGGAGGATCCAGTGGGTTCACATGGATCATGGCGTTGACAAAGCCTTCGACCCAGAGACGCGAGTCTTCACCCAAGGAGAGCCTGACGACGTCCGGCTTGTGCACGCGTTGCAAGAGCCCATTGTAGCCGTGCCACCATTTCATGCGTCCATAGTACATGTGTTGAGACCGCAAGATGTCAAACAGTGCCTGGAGTGCCTCACTCTTGTAGATGTCATGGAAGGCCTCCCCAAGAATGGTCCAGCAAGAGCCGTGGAAGGCAAACCCCCATGCCTTGACCCTACCACGCACTATTCTGATTGTAACCGGGGTGGAGGAATGTCGCATCAAGACAATGTAGACCCATTTCCCTCGGGGCCCGTCATCCGGCTGCGGGTTGAGGCTTGCGGCGCCCGGGTCGTGTTTGACGTTCATGGACTTTTCCCAGGGAATCGCATCGGCCATGGGGCTTCGTCGTCCGAAGCCGGAAAGGTGCGCAGGGCCCGATGTTTTGCCCACCGTGTACACTTCAAGCAACGGTTAGCGATGCGAAACTTGAGGGCTCGGGGGGCTCACGGGTCTGGAACTGGGACGTCCATGGGAGCGAGGACGGGGGCTGTCCAGCAGTATGGGTATGGCTAATGGACGCGCCGCAGATGACACAATGGAGCCTGGAGGCGGCCAAGATGATTTGATGGCCGTTCATGGGTGGTTGAGGTTATGGCTTCGCTTGTTGTGTTGGGTGCCAAGTTGCTGGCCTCGTGCGGAGGCTTACTGCGGCGGTTTCGTGGAACTTGAGACCTCACGTGACAGGCAGTAAGGCCAGTGGTTGGCCAAATGCTGGGCCCTTTGCACATTGGACAAAAGCGTCTGCCATTCGATGGTTCAATCTGCGATTGCATGCCGGAAGCTGTTTTGCCCGGAACGACTGGAGCTGGAATGACTGTGTGGTTTGGACAGTGCTGACACTGGTGAGGTCCGTGGAAGACGTGGAGAAAGCATAATAGCAGGGTGCGATTATCGATCAATGTTTTCCGTATAGATTGACGACAATTCCCATAGCAAGGACGCGGTTTTGTTTGTGGTTTTGATGATTGAAGGTGTGAAGTTGTCTTGCTGACTCGATTGATCCATTCCGATCGGAAGGAAGGATCGCGGATCGCTTCCCCGGGGGCGTTCCTGCCTCCGTCGCTGGAATTACCCCGACTTCGAGAACGGCCCGTGCACAGAATAAGAAGATGAGAGAGAAAAAATCTCTTGCATTTAATCATTATCATCCTCATCATTATTACTCCTGAGGAGCGGCCAATATTCCCACTGCAGTTGTCCTCCACCGGACCAGACGTTACGCCGTCGCAGCGGGAGGAGCCGCCGGCTTCCATGGCCCTGACTTTTGGGCTTAGGGTTCTAGCCCCGCTATTTTTCAGCGTGAAGTCATCTCAACTCCCGGCCGGATCACCAAATGACCCCATCATGGCCGGAGCTATTTTAATGCCTTCTCGGGCGCTATCAACTTGCCTGTTCGCTTATTCTTAATGGAACTCCATGAATGCGTCACAGTTCACCCTTGTTGGCTGGGCTGATATTTAATCCAATCGGTAGAGAGTTGAGACGTCTGGAGTGGCGATTTCTGGTATGGAACAACTCCTCAGGTCAATTACAGACGACTGTTCGTGGCAGCCCAGGGCTGTGAACAATGAAACCAACTGCTGCATGCATTTCTTGTAACCGTTTTCGAGGCTCGTCAAAAACCCGGATTCAACCATGTCCAATCCCAACAAGCGGCTTTATGTTACTCCAATGCTCTGCTTGCTGCGAACTGACTGGAAGCTGCTAACGCTTCACTCTCAGCAACTTCCTTCATCGCTCATAGATAACTGGAATAGAACCCCATCATATTAGCGTCCCGCCGCTTATGAACTCCTCCTTGATCATGTCGTATGCACCGATGCTTATACCATACATGTACTACAGTCAAAGGAAGTGCCTCGACAGTGGAATTGTCTCTAGAAAACAAATAACCCGGAACTACATCGTGAGGAATTTATTATGCTTCATAGGCCTGCCTGCTGCCACTCAGTGGACATTAGACTTATTAGTTTAGCCCCGCGGAAGTGTATCTTAGGGATTTAGATTTCTCTCCCAAGATGTGTATGTACCTTATGTTGCTGACTTGCTTATCGCCAAGAGATAATTACTAAGTAACATGCAATGCTGTTTAGTGATTCTTAGCGAAAGGGACAAAAGACCTCGTTCCGAACAAAAAGGAACCTTCTTCAACATTCTTAACATATACAGCGATCCTAAGAAGCGAAACATGAACAGGCGTAAATTGAAATGGACTACAGAGTATAGAGTATTGTCCTCCAGGGGCACTTGAGCTCTATCTAGCCCGTTGCGATACATGCTGAAATATCCTAGATAAACCCAATCGCCAGGAATATGAATCCTGGGATTAGTATCCCACTAGGTTGTATTCCTCCAGATGCGTTTCCTCCCTACCACACTGCTCGGGCCTTGTGGCGAATATGTCCCAAGTCGATGGTGTTACAGACCATCGAGCGAGATGGAAGGGCTCGATTCAAGGGATTCAATCAGAGGTATTAGAGAATCCTCGGCCTCCAACGGCACGCATACGCGCTGCTCAACAGCACCCGCTGAAAAAGTTGGCGCAGCAGGTATTGCATCTTGACATGCCCTTCGGCGCCGTCAGCACACGTCCTGAGTTACGACAAGTTTTTTTTTTTTTTTACTTACGTCGCTACCACCACCTCTCAGATGAACTTGAGTCTCAGCCGTCATGGGCTCAATCGGACGCTACGAAAGGGTGAGCTTCACAGTTGAGGAAACGAATCGTCGTGGCCGTTTCATCGTACCGGTTGGAACGACGTCCTCCCCGCAGGCTCAGCCAGCTTGGCCTGCATGGGCTTCGTGATCTGTGGCGTCGACTGGTATATGGCGGAAGGCATGTTTGCTGGAGAATACTTGGGAGGGACACGAGAAGAAATCTCTATGTGGCCGACGAGACGACAAAAGGGATTGGAATGTTTTTGTTTTAATTTGATGTGGTTTTTTTTTTTCAGGGGCAAACGAAGGAACGAGTTTCGTGGCGGTGCAGAGAATCCCATGCAAGAGAGAAATGGCGGTGCATATTGGGATGGCGTTACATTTTTGGTTACATTTTCCACGGGCTGCATTGACCCATTGGAGAAAACAGAACCACAACCAACAGGCCAGTGACACACCACACGCGAACACCTGAAGCACCGGACGCCCAACCTAGTACGTCCCGAGGCACTGCCGTAATTTTGTTTCTGCCCGTTGGGTCAGCTGACTCTCCCCGCCGAGGCGCGTCCGAATCGATCGCTGCGCGTGGCATAGCTGGGGGGTGCAGTGGTGAACCAACTAACTGGCAACAGGGAGTAAGGGAGTTAGGGATTCGGGGGCTAAAGGATTCAGAGACTCAGCTCAGGGACTCAGAGCCTTAGGGAGGCCTCTTCAGCCCTTCAGCCCTCCCCTCCCGACCCTCAAACATGGCCGCCCTGCAGGGCAAAGGCAGTGCCGGAAATACGGATACGGCGTCGTTCCTCTTCTTCCAGGAATGCAACACGGACCAACAAGACACGTCCATCGTCTTCCTCCACGGCGGCGGGGGCAGCCACGTCGAATGGTCCCGCGTGGCCAGCCAGCCAACTCTTGCCTCGCACCACCTCATCCTGCTCGACCTTCCCGCCCACGCCTCATCGCGAGCCATTGCGCCGTTCTCGCTCGACCTAGCCGCCGACGAAGTCCTCCGCGTGATCCGACGACACGCCCGCGGCGGCAGGGCACACGTCGTGGGCTTCTCGCTGGGCGGCTTCGTAGCCTTGACGCTCGCGGCGCGACGTGACGGCGACGACGCGGCGGTGCTCTCGACGTTTGCTTCGGGCGCGTATCCGTACCGCGGCGTCTTCAAGTGGGCCATGGCGCGCCCGCGCATCATGTGGTGCGTCAACGGCATCGAGAACATTCCTGGGCTGGCGGCCTGGACGATGCGCATGCAGGGGATCGACGCGGGGGAGTGGTTGGCCGAGATGAAGAGGAACAGATCTTGGGAGAGGAGTAAGGATGTCATGAGGGAGCTGAGCGGCTTCGAGATGGAGAGGGTGAGGGATGTGGCCGCGTCTGGTGTGAGGACGTGTGTGGTTGCGGGGGGGAAGATGGATCAGGTTGATGCGATTAGGGAGATGGGGATGGTGTTGAGGGAGGGGGGGAAGGAGAAGGGGGTTGTGAATGAGGCTTTCGTTGTGCGTGAGGCCTATCATCCGTGGCATTTACAGTTTCCTGAATTGTTTGCTGCTGGGGTGAGGGCTTGGATAGAGGGCGAGGAGTTGCCCAGAGAATTCGAGATGTTGTGATGCAGCCATGTTGCGTGTACTCCTGGGAACTATGCCCGTTCGTTCGGGGATCAAGATCGAGTTCGTCGTCGACAAGGGATCAGCTACCCATGGTCTCGATGTAAATGGGACTATGCCCAGACCTTGTCACCAGGCCTTTGGTTTCAAGATACTCAACGAGAGCAACGTGCTATTCGTACAAGCATCGTCTACACGCAAAGAGACACTTGGTATAGATCATTGCGTGCCATTTTGATTCCTTTGACAAGTCATACTCCCATCCATCCCTCTACCAATTTCATTCATACAACATGAGACACTCTTCCCCTCAAGCCCATCGCTCCCGGTACGTCTCGACAAACTTCTTCCAAGTCATTGGCGGCTTATCCAGAATGCTCTGACTCTCCTTCAAGTCAGCCTTTCCATAGTAACCCGGGTCCTCCAGAAGCTTCATGTTCTCCAGCATCTCCTGGCCGTGCTCGGCCGACATCCACGACTTGAAGACGGCATCGGGCACCTGCGTGTACTCGGCCGGCTTGCCGATGACCTCGGAAAACTCGGAGATCAACCGGCTGGGCGTGTAGTAGTCGGTGCAGGCGTAGATCCTCTTTCCGATGAAATCCGGGTGCTTCATGGCGGCCACGACAAACTTGCCCTGGTCGTCGCGCACGTTGAACAGCGGCACCTGGGCGCCGTCGCCCGACACGGGCAGGGCCAGCTTGTATCCCGCGCCGTCCTTTTGGATCATGCCGAACATGTTGGACATGAAGAGACCCGGGAGCACAAAGGTGGCAGGCACGCCGCTGCCGCGGATGTACTCCTCGATCTTGGCCTTGCCGTCAAAGTGGTGGATGTGCGGCAGGCGGCCCTCGCTGGCGTCGGTGACGTTGAGGAGGGACGAGAAGATGAGGTGCTTGACGCCGGCGGTTTTGCACGCGTCGGTCACGGCCTTGCCCTGGTTGATCTCGACGTCTCCCGAAGCGTTCTCCCAGTAGTTGGTGACGAGGAAGACGGTGTGGGCTCCGGCGATGGCGGGAGCTACCTGTTCGGGAGTGGACATGTCGGCCTGTTTGTGTTAGATTTTATGGTCAATGGAGAGGGTGGTTGGTTGGTTACGTACGGCGACCATTTCAACTCCTTTGGCAGTCAGGGACTGGGCGGCGGGCTTGGAAACATCGCGAGTGATGCCGCGGATCTTGAATTCACGGGAGAGGGCGGGGTCGTTGAGGACGGCTCGGACGACAGAGCCACCTTGGTTACCCGTGGCACCGAAGACAGTGAGAATCTTGGACATGTTGATTTGAGATGAGTTGTTGGAGTTTAGTGAGGTTTGACTTGAGGGAAGCGGAAATGATGGGTTATGACGATTCAGTAGAATCACATCATGAACGCAGTCATATATACCCCCAATCCTCAGCCCTATAATTACCACGCAGTGACATCAGTAGCGAGTCTGTTTGGAGGGATTTCGAAGTTCTGACCAATCCCCACCTCGGGCTGTCGGGGAACGCCAAGACCGGCATACGAGCGGGGAGCCAGTGGAGGGGCTCAACTTGGAATGCATCGAATCACGTCGTGGCGTTTTGCTAGCTGAAAGCCCGTTGCCAACTTATGGGGACCTGACAAAGCGAGGGGTTGCTCAAGTCACCACGCTGAGTGTCTTAGTCAGGCATTGGGCATGGAATTGGGCACCGGGATTGGGCATGATGGGGGATTAGATGGGTTCCAGGTATCAAGATAGGCACGATCCAATAAGATGCTGAACCAAAAAAGAAAGGGTTGAAAACGGTGGCATCTTGCCGAGTGATTGATGACGATGCATCGCGATCGAGGCGGATTGCGGAGCAGGAGAGTTTCCCGAGCTGACAAAGATGCAGGTGGAGACGGAATCCCTGTTCGGGTTAGCTCAGCACGTGACAAAACACTCAGCGCCATCGCACGTGACCACGCTCCACTGCTCTCGTCGAGCCCCGCTGAAAGGCCAAATCTTCGCGACCAGGTCGCGCGAAGGCGACGAGTTGCGCGACTCAGTCACCTCGAATCAACGATAACGAAGCGCAATGGCAACGACAACTTATTCCGACCCGGACAGCGGCAGCGAGGAACCTGAGGATGAGTTCGGCCACGGGGAGGAATCCGAATCCGACTCTGAAGGCGAGCCTCAGGGCTTTCTCGACATCTTGGCCGACGTTGACGACGGCGAGCTGTCTGATGGAGATGAAGAGGATTCAGAGGATGAAGGATTCGCCTTTACTGCTTCCGCCAGCCATTTGTTTCGGAACTCGACTACTGCGACGCCCTTGGAGCCATTCGACTTTGATTACCTTCCAACAGAAATCCGCCATCGCATCTGGGAATGGTTCTGCCCCGAGTTGAGGGCGCGATCGCGTCTTCTCGAGTTCCATCTCGCGCGCGGGCCGACGGACGTCATGGACTTTGACAAGCCGCAAATCTGGATTCTTCAAGACGGCATCACCCTAGGCGACTCGACCAAGGCCTTGCGCACTCTCCTCGCCGTGTGCCAGGAATCTCGCGAACTGGCTCTCGCCAAGGTGCCTCACGCCCTCGAGTTCGACGCGGGCCCCAATGGCGACGCAATCGTTCGGTTCAACCGTGACAAGGACGTCATTGCTTTCAACGGCCCTAGCATGGCCGATCTCGCACACGGTGATGAACTCCTGCTCGGCAATCTCAGAGAAGAGGTCAAAAGCTTCTCTCTCCCCGGATGGGAGGCCAAGGACGAGTTTGATCACGGCGGCTTGGCCTACTTGATCAACCAGTTCACGCAGGTGGACTCGGTCTTTGGCTGCATGTCGAGTGGCGACTGCCGCAAGAACCAGCTTGGTTGGTGCAAATCCGACCTCGTCAATCGACAATACATTCAGACTTTCGAAAAGGAGCCGGGCCTGGGCGAAGATTTGGAATTTTACTTTTGCTGGGCCGATCAGCGCAACCACCCCGACTTTGCCAAGTTTCAAATTCCTCCCGAGTTGGTAGGAACCGTTCCTCGTCCCATTGCCCAGGCTTGTCAAGAAAAGAATGTCACCATGTACCCGATGATTGTTTTCGAACTCGAGAGCGGAATCCGCAAATACAACTCTCTACCTCCATTTCACTCCGCCGGGTTCGGCAACGACGACGACGATGACGACTCGCCTTCCGAGGAATCCGAAGAAGGAACCGATTTGGACGAATACGAAAGCGATGGTATCGATGATGACCCAATCCCCGAGCTAGGGTCAGACGAGGATGATGAGATTTCAATCGACGGCGAAGAGGATGGTCAGTCTGCCACCCAGCACTCCGAAGCTCGTTTCTCAAGCCCCGAGCCTGACCCTGTTAGCAGAAGGAGGAAGAGGGTACACGAGTTGGATTCAGATGATTCTGGGGATGCCGATGCAGATGCGCCGGTGGTGAAGCGTGTGAGAAGGAATCGAGTGATTGATTCGGATGATGAGGACGAGGGTGATGCGGCTGAGCCCAAGGAGGTCGTGGTAATTAACGACGACGAAGACGAAGAGGATGAGGATGAAGACGAGGGAGATGAGGAAGAGGACGAAAGTGAATCCGAGACGGAAGAGGAGCCACAGCGAATGTCCCTCGCAGAGAGACTCAACGCTCATCGAAGAGATAATCCTATCGAGGATGAAGAGGAAAGCAACGATGAAGAGGACGACGAAGAAGACGATGACGAAGAGGGCGATGACAGCGAGCCCCAGTCAGAAAACGAGCTCCTTGATGACATGGCAGAGGAGGAGTCAGGAGATGAAGACGAGTTGCCGGAGGATCCATTCTACGATCCAATCTAGCTAACATGTCGGCTTTGCATGTCGATTTGGACCTGTATTGATAGTTTACCAGGATACGCTGGACATTATATATTATAATTGCAACGACGCACTCTTGATTCTTGAAACAACAGGATGAGGGCTATTCATACATGAACATTTCACAAGCACTTCTCATCAGCAAGGAGCTTCACAAACTGCTCGATGCGTCGCTGCCGCGTATCCGGCCTCTTGGCCGTCTCAAGACGGAACAAAAACGAGTACCGCTGCGACCTAGTAATCGTCTTGAAGAACTCAGCAGCATGTCCCTGCGCATCCAAAGCAGCCTGAAAATCGTCCGGCACCACGGCATTGCTCGACGACGAATACGCCCTATCCCACCGGCCATCCGCCTTTGCAGCGTCAATCTCTGCCTGGCCACCCGGCCGCATGCGACCCGCGGCGACGAGCGCGTCCGCTTTCGCGACGTTGCGTTTCGACCAGATGCTCGTTTTCCGGCGGGGGGTGAAGCGCTGGAGGAAGGAGTGTTCGTCGAAGGGCTTCTTTTGGCCGTCGATCCAGCCGTGGCAGAGGGCGGAGTCGAGGGCTTGGTCGTAGGTTATGGATGTGAGGGTTGAGTTCTTTTTGGCGAGGCGGAGCCAGAGGCCGGGGTGGGAGTTGGTGTTGGTTGAGAGGAAGGATTCCCAGGAGGAGGGGGAGGGGAAGAGGGTGCTGGGAGGAGGAGATGTTGCGGAGGGAGGGATTGTTGGTGTTGGGGGGGTTTTTGGGGTGGTGGTTTTTGGAGGGGTGGTTTTGAGGGCCTTTTTGGAGGCTGATCGGAGTGTTCGGGCCATCTTGGGGGTGAGTGGGAGGGTGAAGGTGAGGAGTTTCATTGTTGTGATCGTGAACTTGAGGTTAGTAGTGATGACGCTGACTAAGGGGGTAATTTAAGAAGGATGATGGTTTCATCCATGAGGCAGGCTTCCAGCATAATTACCTCCTTGAACATGAGTTCGACCAAGTAATATCCGTGATTAGTATTGGAACAATACCTTGAAATGTGAATATTCTCGACTACCTGCCCAGATAAACAAACAAACCACCCTCCACGATGCAAAAGCAAAAAACACTCCAGGCCTAGGGTAACTCGTCCATTTCGGTGAGAATGGCGAGTTCCAACACCATCACGTGACACCCTAGTCTACGCATTGAAGATGCTCGAGTGGCGGGGTAGAAACAAGACGGGAATCCCCCCAAAAGCTGCGAAATATCTCCCTTCCCATAGGCCCTTGCAGGTTTCATCTCTCGTTTTGGTCTTGTATGGCAACGATGCCACTGGCAAAGAGGCCGTGTCTCCAATGTAAAGGTGTGGTAACGAAATGCCGTCTTTGAGACATAAAAGAAAAAACTCCGCTCGAAATGCGAATGTGGGCTGACTTTTTTTGGGAATTTTTTTGGGGGGTGGTGCAGAGAAACATGTCAAGTGTAAGTGTCATTTGGAACCGGGGGGGGGGGGGGGGGG
>JAMQMW010001714.1:19096-31311 GCA_024115155.1 Thelonectria blattea
CTCGGCCCTAAAATGTACGATCAAGGGGATCCGATTTCAAGTTAATGTCGAAAATGGTGTTGGGTTGAGAGCAGTAAAGGGGGGAAGCAAACTGTGAATATTCTTCTCATCGTGAGCCACCACGATCTTTATTAGGGGGAGGGGGGGTTTCTAATGGTGACGAGACGGGACAAAGGCGTTGTTATATCTGCCGAGTACTAGCAGTATTCATCTATGCAAATCAAGACTGAAACGATATGGACTTTAAAGTGAGAAGGCGGGCATTCAGCTCTTTGAGAAATGATTGTAAGCAAGAACGAAGCCACGGACAGTGTGAGAATTAAAAAAAAGGATTTGTCCTAAAAACTCCCAAAAACTCCCAAAAGATGCCCCTCCGTACCCTTGTGCATTGAGAGACTTCCAGTAATAACAAAAAAGACAGAGAGGAAAGAATACAACTGCCCATACAAGCATCACATTGGCAACGTAGCCACGCTTTTTGTTTCCCCCTCATTCGCTTTCTTCGCTCTCTCTTGAGGTCGAATCCTTCCAGAGAGCACTTATATCCCACGAAATGCAAAAGACGAGCACAAACCACCCGTTATGCGAAACACACTCTCCAGATTATGACTCATCCTCAGTATCAGTGTTAGTGGCGCTGGTGTCGTCCTCCTCCTCGTCGGTTCCGCTCTCGTCGTCCGAGTCTTCGTCGGCTCTTCGGCGAGGCTTGGGGGCCTGGCCAGTCTTAAGAGCGTGCATCTGGCCAGCGAGAGAATCTTAAGAGTTGTGTTAGTCTCAAATATCCAAAAGAGGTAATAAGGGAACTCACCCTCATCGGGCTCGCTAATGTCATCTTCGGCCTGCATCTCGGCAGCCTTACTAGCCTCTTCGACAACCAGCGTCACCTCCATCTTGGTATCAAAACCGACATAGGCATCGCACATGACGTGCAGAACAAAGGTGAAGTGTCCGGCCTGAGGGGGGGCGGCGAATTGCGCCTTGAGAGTCTGCATGTTGAAGGAAGGGTTGCCCTTGTCGTCGACGATGGGCTGGTCGAACTTTTCAAAGGCGAACGGAGGCACGGCCATCTTGCCCTGCTTGGAGTCACTGAGAAAGGCGTACCACTTAGGAGAGTGATCACGGGCGTAGTGGGGGGCAAAGGCCAGAGGGGGTAGAATGCTCTGTTCCTCGATGGGGATGAGCTTGCCATCGGGGCCCTTGGTCGTCTTCTTCTTGCGGCCGCTGATAGCCTCGAGATCATCCTCGGCGGGGTCGATATCCTCAAGCTCAACCTCGTCCACGGGGGGGATGTTGTCGGTTCCAGGGGGGATGAAGCGACCCTTGATGACGAGAGTAACCAGGGAAGAGGGAATGATGAAGCGTTCGCCGGTGACCTTGAAGAAGGCCTTCTCAACACGGAGGAAAGGAATCTGCCTGGCCACACTGATGGCCGTCTCGTACTGCTGCTCGGTCAAAAGGTCCTTGCCAACCACGAGCTGTCGTCGTTGGGCATCGGAGCGCTGCATGAACCGCTGAACGGTGCTGTGAATCTTAGAATCGCCCTCGACAGCGGCAACAGTGGCGTCGGTGAAGTAGGGGAGCTGGAGGAGAGGGGATGCATTGGGAGGGATGGCCTGGATGAGATGCTGGCTGGTGGTATAAGCGCCGACGATGGGACCGATGTTGCCGTAGGCCAGCGAGATGGCCGCGAAGGACTGGTTCAGGGCGCGGGCAATAGGGCCAACCTCGTACTTGGCTTTCGTGAGAGCAGCGTCCTCGAGCTCGACACGGCCGAGGTAGGCCCAGAGCAGAGCAAGAGTCTTACGTCGCACACCGTTGTCGAGATCCTCAAGCTGGTCCTTGTCCTTGGTCGACATACCGGAAGCAAACGAGCCGTTCTCGCCCGTGGCAGTGATGCGCGATTCCACCTTGGCCAGGCCAGATTCGGCCTTGTCGCCCTTGAGCACTTGATCAAACTCCTTTCCGCTGCTGAGGGCGGTAATGATGCCACCCTCGTCGATTTCGTCCTCGTATTGGCGGAACAGGTTGTTGGCGCTCTCCATCAGAACGCCCTCCTTGGACCTCCGCTTGGTGCCGTACCACCACGAACCAACCAAGTAAGGCAACAAGACTCCAAGAAGCATCGTGTACACCAAAACCACGTACTTGCCATTGCCGTCCTGGACCATGAACATGGGGAGGGCAATGCCAATGCTGAAGCTCTGCTTTCCATCAGGGTGGCCGTATTGGATATAGTTGTTGCGGACATCCTCGTCAGTCAGCGCCTGGTACGCCTTGGTGAGTCCGACGTAGTAATCGTTCAGCGACTCGACAGTCTCGTTCTTGGCCGGGTCGGGTCGGATCTTGTCGGGGTGGTATTTGATGGAGAGGCGCTTGTAGTGGGATTTGATTTGCTTTTCGGTGGCAGTCTGCGACACGGTCTTGCGTTAGGAAGGTTTTCTCCGGGGCAACACCACAACCTCTGAAGAAAGCCTTTCTTACCTCGGAGATGCCCAGAATGTCATACGGGTTCCAGATCTTGGGAACCGTCCGCTGCGTGACCATGATGAGGTAGATCATGGCGCCCATGACAGCCCACCCCACCACGACGAAGACGGCGCGCTTGACCCTCCACTGCTTGCGCTTCTGCGCGCTCTTCAGCGCGTCGACGGCGGCCGCATGCTCCGTCTTGTAGTCGGCCTTGATGCGCGGCGCGAGGGCATCCTGGTCCTTTGTCGGGCGGAGGAGCGTGTACGTCAGGGGGACGGTGACGAGGCCGGTGAGGGTGAGGATGAAGAAGGGGAAGAACTGGCCCTGCGAGGTTGAAATTGGTTCATCAGCAAAGGACTCAAAAGATGTTTCGTTACCGTCTCGTCGTCGTTGGTGTTTTCATGGGAGCGCAGGTTTTGCGCCTCGGCGTGAGACAACAAAGGACACATGTAAAGATGCCAGAGGCGGGACGGCGGAGGGGGACAAGCAAACGAACCTGTTCGTCATACGAGTAGTCTGAACTCATCTTGACAATTGAGCGAGCTCAAAAGCAGCTCGGGGACGGTATTTTGGAGCGTTGAAATATTAAGTATGAAGTAGGGAGGGCACGAGAAAGGAAAACAAAAAGAGTGTCGTCTTTGGGTGGTGGCGGGATGAATTGAAGGCCCAAAGGTACAAGTCGTACAGCTTTGGGGTTTTTGGTGGAGACGGGAAGTGTCCTGAAGAGTTGCGGCCACGAGTCCGTTCCGTCGCTTCCATTTTTGGTTGGCTGGAGACTGCCGAGGAATAGTGGGTCATTCGGATTATCTCCCATTCCCCGCCGACTCGGGCTGTAATCGATAAGAGGCTGCATGCATATAGACTTAATAAGAGAATCAATAAGGTTAGAATCAATAGGATCAATAGGATCCTGAAACTATTGATAATTTATCCGGCTATGAATAACCCCTCTACCACCTCGTATATACGCAGTATCCTGTGCCTACCTACCAGTATCCCAATCCTTCCCATATGCCATTAACCAGCCAACCCAACCAACGCCAAATATCATATATCATTCTAAAGGGCCTCCCTCTCAAGCAGTGCAAGTCCTCGTCTCCTCATGATAGTTAACCCCCCTCAATCGCTCTTCTCGTCCAACGACGTCATACCCAACCCCGACCCCAGGCTGTTCAGCTCCTCGCCGTCCGTCGTCTCCTCCTCCGTCGTGACTCCCTCGTTTGCGCCGCCGCCAATCTCGTTCACCAGGATGCTTCGCAAATCCTCATCGCTCATGATAGTCTGCAAGCTGCCCCGGCGCGCCCACGGCCTTGACTCCCGCCGGCCCTGCTCCACCAGCCGCTCGAGCCGGAGCCGGTTCGAGATGAACTTGAGCTTCGGGAAGGCGCTCTGCCGCCCCTCGTGCAGCATGCGCGCCAGCCTCGGCGGGTCCGGGTCCGCCAGGATGTGCCAGAAGTCGGACACCATGGTCTTGGGCCAGATGGTGATGGTGCCGCTGAACTGCTGCAGCCACAGCTGGCTCCAGTCCTGGCCCAGCGGCCGCGGGAGCAGCTCCGCGTGCTTGATGAACTTGAGCCACTTGTTCATGTCCAGCTTCAGGTAGTTCTCGAAGGCGGACATGAGGTAGCCGCCGCGCCATCCTCGGCCCTTGCGGTGCGTGACCGGGTGGCCCACGGACCCGCGGGACGAGAAGAAGAACAGGTTGATGTGCGGGTTGACTTGGCTGACGATGGTGAAGTTGACGTTGAAGTGCGTGTTGAGGGCCTTGACCGGAATGTCGGTCCGCAGGCTGCCGTCCTTCCACTTGTGTCCAAACGAGTACGGCTCCAGAGTCCCGTCTCGCGTCTTCATCATCAGGACCACGGGGTTCAAGATGCCCGGCACGGCCGCCGACGCGAGCACGGCCGACCAGATGACGCAGTCGGGGCTCGTCAGATAGTTGCAGAGGATCGTAGGCGAGTGCGGATCGGCCGGAACGCAGGTAACGTTCAGAATCCGTCCCGTTCGTTCGTAAGCCTCTCTGAAGGTCAGGGAGCCATGCGTCCACCAGCTGCACCGGTCGGCCCAGTCCACCGAGTCGAATCGCGCCCCCGTCTTCCACCACCGAGGCGCCCAGATCAAGAAGCTCTCCCGGCAGGCGTTGATGCGGTCGGCCAAGGCAGGAATCAGGAGCTCCTTCAGCTCTTCGTTGGTGCGTGTAGCGGCCAAGGCGGCAATCAGAGCGCCGCCGCTGGTGCCAGTGATGACGTCGGGCAAGAGATCCTCGTCGAGGAGTGCCTTGACGATACCGAGGTGGTAATAGGCAAACGAGGCGCCCCCAGAGAGGCACAAGGCTGTCCGTCCGTAGTTTGCGCAGACGTGCTTGAACAAGACTCGCTTCTGCTCCATCTCCAGCTGCTTCGTCTGGGTCAAGAACTTCAAGCTCCTTTCCACTGTGCCAGAAGTTAGTCCAGTTCCTCCTCAGACAATATCAACCAACATACCCTCGTCGAGAAAGTTTTGCACCAAGTTCTTCGTCCCGTAGTAGGTCTGGCTGTACAACCTCGAGTTTTCCACGCCCACAAAGTTATTCTTGACGCAGGCCTCGATCAGCGCCCTCAGCTCGTCGACCGCCTTGCCCCCGTCGGTCCTCCTAGCCTTGCCTTCCTGTTCCTCCGCGCGGGCTCTCGTCTTCTTCATCTGCTCAAAAACCCTGCTCACCGTCTTCGAGTCGTAGTAAGCGTAATCGTTCTCTTCCTTCCAGCTCTGTCGCCCGAGAAAGTTGTCCAGCTCCTTGGCCGCCGGGACCCAATCTCGATAATTGGACTTGTTCCGCAGGTTCTGTCGGAGTCGCTCGCGTTGGCCGCGCCATGTGAAGAAGTGCTCGAAAACCCAGATGTACAGCCTCGTGGACAGATATGTCACGGCGAGGCCCGCAAGCCACGCCAGAACAAAAAACAGCAATGGCCATTTCAAGACTTGATACAAGTATCCCTCTCGCGTCTCGTCCTTCGTCCGGGTGCCCAGCAGGCCCTCGACGGCCCTCGAACCACGGCCACCCTTCTTGTACTTCTTCTTCTTGGAGCCGCGCCTACTCCGATGAACCTTGGCATTGACGGGTGCCCAATCGTGCCTCGCCGTGATAAATGTACCGTGATTAGCACCGTGAGGCGGGGGTAAATCTCCCGAGGCGGCGCTCGCCGCGGCAGCCACGGCGGCGGCGTCATACTCGAAGCCGGACTCCGTCTGGGAGGGTCTCTTGGTGAAGCCGGCGGAGCTGGGGCTGCGCGGGGATCTCGAGCCCGTCTCGTCGATTGGACTCTGCAGCGGATCAGGAGCTTGGAGGGCCTTCTCGAAGGCTTCGAGGTCGCGTCGGTCGACGAATTCGCGGTCGCCGTCTGGCAGCGTCGACGGCTGGAAGGCATCCGAGGAGAAGCCGTACTTCGGGTCGCGCGGCAGCAAAGACACGTACTGCGACATGGTGGTGGTTAAATGTCAACGCCCTGCGCCATAATGGTTCGAAAACATGGAAGGAGAGGGGATCAAGACAGGACAATGGGAAAATATCAACACTTTTGGTCTTGATCAGAGCTCTGTTGGGAGGTGCCCGTGATGCGACAACGTGCCAGAGTGGAATGACGTCGCTTTTCGTTGGGGTAAAGAGCGCCCCCGGCCAATAGTGTCCCCGCTTAGAAGAGGGAGGCGTTCGTCTGGGCGGAGCCGAGATGCTGCTTTTGCTTCACGAATGAATTCCGAAGCCCGGCTGGGCCGCTTTTGAGACATTGTTTGACGACCCCAATGCGGTTCGGAAAATACCTGCCCTGCTGACATGTTCAGAAGGACCTCTTCTGCCTTCTTGTTTCAGTGCAAGATGCCCTCGTGAGGAGGCAGAACGCTGCCATGCCAAACTCGCCACGTTCCCCAACTCTTACATCCCCAGAGTTCGTCCGGCCTCAAAAGACCAGGTCCCCTGCACAGGGTAAACTTCCCATTCCAGCATCTACGTCCGATCCAAACTTCAGGGGCACCTTTCCCAACCGAACCGGACAAAACGTGGCCGAAAACACCCGAACTACGGATAGCCAAAAGTCCTCATGATGTGATAAATCTTGGTATTGTATAATAATTCGCACGACCAAAAAGGTTCGCCTAAAGAACAAGTCTGAACCTCGTAAACGTATGCATCCTGGATCCTCCATTCTTCTTCACCTGGTATAGCCCTCTACAGCTTCCCTCCTTCTGCTTCTCCCTCTCCGTTCCGCGCTCACACGTACTGAGACAACCAGCGTATACCCTCTCCGTAGCCTTGTCGCATAACAACCGAGCACATGAACATCTCAATTGGTCGGATGCCCTCCAGAGGAACCTTGCCCTTGCCCGTGGTCTGGTAGAGGCCGAGCTGGTGTCGCATCTCCTCCTCGGAAACCGCATCGGGGTGGTCGATCTTGTTGCCGAGAATCACAAAGGGGACCTTGGAAAGCTCCTCCATGGAGAGGAGCGCGTCGAGCTCGGCCTTGGCCTCCTGGAATCGCTCGTGGTCCTTGGCGTCGACGAGGAAGACGACGCCGTTGACCTCGGGGAAGTAATCTCTCCAAATGCGACGAGCTGTGTGGCCCTTGTCAGTGCTTTGCCTTCAAACCGCCTTGAACCGGTCCAACGTACCCTGCTGGTGACCACCGAGATCGAAAGTCGTGAATCGAACGTTGCCGATGGCGAGCTCTTCAGAGGCTATACAGTATCAGCATCGTGACATGAGTGTCGCGGCCATCGACCGAGGCCGTCGCGCAAGACTCACTGGGGTGAAGAGTAGGCTGAAGGATCGCAACACGGTCGTTCTAGTTGTACTTGTCAGCGCCGGCCATCTACTACTCGAGGAAACGGCGGATTCATGAGGCTCGGTGGCCAGATCCCGAACGCCGACAGCGCCCTCGACGGCACCAAACAGCCCCTCTTCATCATACCTTCAGCATGTGCAGGAGAGTCGTCTTTCCGGCATTGTCGAGACCGAGGAAAAGAAGCTTGGCGTGCTTGTTAAGGAGCCCCAGCGAGGACAGCACATCGTAGACTATTCGCAGCACGTGTCAGCCCATGCCGCCTCCGCGGTCGGTGTTTGGAAGCCGAAACGTACACCAGTTGACAATCCACATGGCGGCCAAAGTATTAATATGGTATTAGGTCGAATCGAGAGGGAGGTATGCGATCCAGGAGTTGGAGTTCGGCGTCGTTTTTATCGTGGGCGATGTCGATGGTTAAATTCGGTGGATTGGACAACGTGCTTTGACCTGTTCGCAAGCTGGCAGAAAGGGTGACGCTGTGTGGTGCCTTGGAATTCAGGCATCAATACGTGGCCTGTTGCCTCTGTTCCCGGAAGCACCACGCGACCAAGCAATCTTCATCGGAAGACGGCTTCCAGAGTCCTACACGTAGCTACGCCTCGATAGGCCTCTGACTGGTTATCTCTGGTTGAATTCAGTCACATGGACTTGCATCAGGCCACGTCGACTGTCTTGCAACATCAACAAATGCGCCCAACACCTCGGCCCCGAGCACGAATCCGTCCATTCTCTGACAAAGCTTCGAAATACGAATACTCGAAACAGCATAATTAAGGTATATCCGGGCAAGCCACATAGTCTTGCCTTGGGACAAGTTTATTCAGTGACTGGCAGCCTTGAGTCCTAGCTGTGAGTCACTGGAAGTAGTATACCGTGTCATTTCCGTCATAGCATCGTCAAAGTGAGTAGAGGATTCATATCAGGGTCGTTATTGATATCTAGTAATTTTATCATCATCATGAACCCGTCTCTCAACCAACGCCAAACAGGAAATCCTTCATTCCCAATGCATTTTCAGGGGTATTCAAACGATCCCAAGCAGGCTGCCCCAGTGATGTTTGTTCCGACCGCCCTCCCAATGCCATGCAACCAAAAAAAACCAAGTAAGCCAAGAAAACATTACACACCAACACCCCAAATATGCTTCAGATCCGCCGGGTGTCCAATCGATATAGTTGAATATGCTGCTGGTTCCCAGACCAGAAGAAAAGGAAGTGTATGAGATATCGTCAAGTTAAATCCGTATATGTTATGGGCTCTCTTCTGTGATGAATCGAGAGAGCCGCAATTAGTTCTCGCTCGTGTGAAGAGACGAGGGGGTAGTTGTTCAGACCGAGAGGATGTAGTTGCCTTGATCCTTCTTACCGGCCATGAGGAGACCAAGCTCCTTCATACGCTCGGCGCCACGGCCTGGCATTGCTCGGCGCTCAGGGAGCTGTCCACGTCGTGCGCGGTTGCAGTACTTTTGGACAAACTTTTCCTTGCGTCGAGCACGCTTGCTCTCGAGGCCCTTGACAATGTCGATGGCGCCTCGAACGTGGACGTCTCTGTCCTGGTTGGCCTTTTGCTGGCGGCCCTGCCTGAGAAGAAACATGGCGCCGGCACGAGGCAAGGACTTGGTGTGGGTGAGACCGGGACGACCGGCAAGGTTGAACTTGACCTGGCCGCACCGGGGCGAGCCGAGAGGAGTTGTCACAGGCTTGCGAGCCCGACCAGGTGATCTGGCCTTTCGGGGAGAGGGGCGGTCAAAGAGAGGCTTTGGGGATCGACCGCGAGTCTTAGGAGGGGGCGAGTGATGTCGCTTGGGAGGGGGAGAACGGTAGCGCTTGGGAGAGATGTTGCTCTTTCTCCTTCGGCGCGAACGCTCAGTCTCGTGGTGGATGTCGTCCATTTTGCCGTGCAGCCAGTCATCCTCGTCATCACTCTCGTGATGAACAGGGTTGAAGATCTCTCCATCATTGTCCTCCTCGGGCTCTGAAGCCGGAAAGCTGGGATCGAAATCCTGCGGAATGATGCGCAGTTTCTCGTTTCGGCGAGCCGCAAGGCACGACATGTAGGCCTCCTCTAGCGGTCTATCCTCGTCCAGCGTGCCGCAAACAAAGTCAGTGCTGTCGGGGAGGTCAGGGGTCTCGTCCCGGCGCTTGATTCGCTTGCCCCGCTCACGGGGAGGATGGCTGGTTTGAGTGGTGATGGAGGAATCAGACTGCTCATGGAGGGACAGTCGACGAATGGGACGCGATGAGCTGATGTGAACAACGGACTTCTGACTGGGGGTCCAGAGTGCCATGTCGTCGTCGTCGTCAGCTTCGTCATCGTCGGAATCGGCGAAGCCAGTTTCTTCGTCGGTGCGATAGCCATCAGAGTCGCCATCGTCATCATCATCGTCCTCATCGTCGTCCTCGTACTCGTCGTCAACATCATCATCCAAGTCGACGTCGAGTTCGTCGTCTTCGTCGTCCTCATCGTCCTCGTCATCAACGACATCCTCATCGGCGTTGAGCTCGTCCTCTTCCTCCGCCTCCTCCTCAGCTTCGGCGGCCAAGCGACGAATTCGGTTCTCCTTGGTCAAAGTGTCGCTAATGGTGAGCTTCTTGCTGGCAGGAGGGGTTCCTTGTCGGATCCAGTCGTCTTCGCGGGAGATTCCAGAAGCGAATTGGTGGAAATGGCATCCATCAGTAACGAGATCCTTGGAATCGGCCCGCAAGAACTTGGGTCGAGACGTGGATGGTCGACGAGGAGTGATCTGGCGAGGGGTGGCGAGGGCAGCAGAGTTGGCAGAAGCAAGGATCGAGCCTCTCTTGGGAGTCGAAGGAGACTCGGGCTTGGCCGCGAGGGCTGCCTCGCCCATGTGCGATTCAATACGTCGAGGGGGGGTGTTCTGTGTAGAGGCAGGCCGGGCTGGACAGGCAAACTTGATGCATGGACGTCGCGGTGCTTCTTGAGCAGAAGGCGTCTTGACCATGGGCTGAGCGCGAAGGGCCGCTTCCTGAAGTAGGGGCTTAGCAACACAGGCAAACTGAATGCTTCGCTTCCGAGGTGCCTCAGCTGGAGGCTGAGGTTGAGATTGGAACCTGACTGCGGCACCAAGAAGAGAGACACGCTTAGGATCAGTAGAAGAGTCTCCGTCCAGGCGCAGCATCGTCATCTCGGGGAGAGGTGGGCTCGGTGTGTTTGGTCGAGAGGGGCTCGTCAAGCCAGTATCGCTCGTCAGGTCGGCCGTCGAGGCGAGGCTGATGTTACTGGCGAGAGACCGCCTCCTCTGAGCATTGGATAGAATGGGGCGAGGGACTTCATGTCCGTAGTGGTGAGTGTGCGAGTCGTCGTCCGAGGTTCCCATGATAGCCTTGGTCAACAAGGATGACTTCTCATTAGGACGTCGGATGGCGGTCTTTTGAAACTTGTCCGATCCAAGTCGTTGCTTGAGTCGGAGCTCTGGGGGTTCGTCTGCCTCTTCGTACTCTTCTGAAGCATGGGTCGTCCAGAGGGTATCGGGGTTAGAAGTAGTCATGTTGGCAGTCATGGTGGTGGTGGGGGTGTTTCGAGGGATTTGAGATATATGGGCCGGGGCGGCAGGGATCAAGGCCGAAGCTTCGGACTGACGGCGGGGAGCCAGCTTCGTTTCTGTTTTGACGGAAATAGAGTCGGCGTGCCAAAGTCGGGGTGTCAAGTTGGAGTGCGTACGAAGAAGTCGCGGTTCTTGTAGATGAGTTGATGCCAAGGGCAGATCGTCGAGGGCGTGTATTCGCGAGTGGATTCGATTGAGGGCGAAAGACTTGTCCAGCTGTCAGGATGGAATGAATTCGAAGTGGTGAGTGTGTCCCTGAGGACAGGCGTGCTATAAGACCAGGACAAACATTGTCAATGGTAACGGTTTTGTTGTTGTGGTCGGGGGAAGGAGATTTGAGAAGGGCGAAAGGTCCAGAGGGAGGAAGTGTCGATGTCAAGACAGGGCCAGGGACGAGCCTTTTAGGACGAGGAGCGACGCGGGCAGTCGACGGCTCGTCGAAGCTAGCGGGAGATGGAAGGGGGTGCGGCTAATCGGACGGCGTGCGTGTATCGCGTGGATGGCGTCGGTAATGGGTGGATGGACTCGCAGGGAGCGTGGGCGTGGATGATGAGGTGTGGCGTGGCAGTGGCAGCGCCGGCTTGGCGAAGCTCCAGATGACGTCCCGGCGAAAATGTGTTACGGTGCCGTTGCCCTGTGCCGCCAGAGAGAGACAAGGGAAGCCTTGGCTGGCGCGAGGGAAGGTCGACCGAGGACAAGAAGATCGCCGGCGAGCGTGATCTTGACAAGGCTCTTTGTGCACACTTACAAAGATACTGTAAGAAGGTGAGGCGATGGTTGAAGATTGACGGTTGATGATGACCCGGAACGAAATTGGGGCGGAAGTGCAATGGCCGAGGGAATAAATTGACGCCTTGCAGGAAGGAGACGAAGCAGAAAGTCATTTGCCGTCAGTTAATAAGCAGGGCCAGAAAGTTTGCAAAGCAAGTGCGCCGTAATATGGAAGCACTGTGTGCAGCTCCAAAACCGACCCAGCAAATTTATTTACATCACCGATTGAGCAATCGGGAATGGCACAACACCACAAAAAAAACCTCGGCCAAAACACACACACATCTCAGCAACAACAGGTTGGGGCCAACGACGGCAAAGACACGGGATGGGGGAGGCCCTGAAGGGACCTTGCGACTGGAGGTTTGGGGGGTTGCTTCTCCCTAAATGAGAGGGGCCTGGTAAATTGCCGAGCAAGGAGCGGGTAAAAACTGGGGCTTGTGTTGGAAAAATAAACGGGACGAGACGAAGCTGGAAACGAAAAAGAGGTCCTTGTGTGCGAAACTTCGAAGGCCAGTGGTCAGAGGGCTGGTGGGTGCCGTGGGAAATTTTGCTGGCACGCGGAGAAGGAGCAGACGAGAAGTTTTTTTTTTTTT
>JAMQMW010001714.1:31404-48994 GCA_024115155.1 Thelonectria blattea
ACAGCCAGTGGCTCCAAGAAGTGACTCGTCCCAGCCCACCGTCAGCCCTGAAAACTGAAAAAGTCGTTCTGGTGGCCGGAACCAAATTTCGAGTTCGTCGGGGCCCAAGATTGGGAACTTCAAAAGGCTTTTTTTAGGGGGCTGCCACGGCTGTGCACTCCATTCGCGCCCTGTCTCGATCGATCCATGGCGCGCCTCGACTTTTTGTTAGTCGCTCGGAGCAGTTCACTGCCCTTGCCCTTGCTGACGATGAGAAATGACCCAGGCAGACAGGCACTGTACTTGACACTGAGGTGCACCGACTGCTTCAGTTTGTACTCCCTACAAATAACCTTATAATTGGAATATCACTGACGTGAACATACCAGCTCCATGGTATGCGTGCTGTCTTATGCGTTTGAAATAAAGTGGTGCGTTTCCAACACATCCATATTTCCGCTCGTATATTTTCATGCCAGCTGTCGTCCTCCTGCCCGCCCGTCTTCCAGTCGAGAAAGCGCCGATAACTATCCGTATAGGTACGGAACTTGGAAGCCCCAGTCAGTGGACGAGAGGGTACGGTACCGCGGACATTCCCAAAAGGCAGAAACACGAGCCTCCTTTCAAGATCTGGATCCATCCATCCATCTCATCGCCCTAGGTACATCCAACCAGGCTTTGAAACAGGCCTTGATTGTGTTGCCGCTCGCGCGCGCTTCATGAGAAGGGACGTGCTGACTGAACTTCAAGGTTCCGACTCAAGACAGTCCCAATTTCGGCTGCAGGGTCGTCCCAGTACCTGACGCCATGCGCTGCACAGTGTCTCTCGTCATCTCACCGACCAATCATATGGCCTCCATTTGCCTTGTGGCACCTGTCAAATGCGGTCGCATGTGGATCACCTCTTTCCTCCGAAAACGGTTGCTAACTTCCGCACTGTTAAGATGCACTGTGCACGCGGTACCGCGACCAGAAGGAGCGTCTAGCGTCTCACTCACGCTCAAATGGAAGGCACGAGCAGTATGAACCTCTGCACTGCCTTCCACTGCCAATCTGCTAGTCATCCGTCAGCAACTGGAATAACTCAAGCCAACAGCCAGCCAGGCCTCACAGCCTTCTCTGTCATGATCCGTTCATCCATGGCCCTTTGAGCAAACCGCCACGAAGCACGGTTCTCCCGAAGCCCGTTTCGTTGATTCATCATCCATCCACTTCACCACCAGGGACAGCGAAATCAAGCTCCACAGGTTCGGTCGGTTCCATCAAAATCTACGGAGCACAAAGGAGATTTTATTAGGGCCATCACGTCCGCCTCGGTGGCTGTTCTGTGGTACGTACCGGTACGGCTTACGAAACCCAGACCACAGGCAAACCAAGCCTGGTTCATCAGGGCTGGTGATGGTGTCGCTAAGCAATCCACGCCTCACGGCTCTTCACTACTCCAAGAACGGGTGGCGCCAACGAGGCGGTGAGGAACTCTGGTTCCGTTGCTGGCCGACGTGAGAAGTTCCTGATGATGGATGATGAAGAATTGCCGATCCAGTTGGAAGCAGCGGCGAGGCCAGCCACCACCTGCTCGAAAGCACAAAGCACCAGACAGACAGGAGACGACACGCAGCGTCGATCCTTGTAAGTCGGCATCAGAAGCTCTGGATATCGCAATTTCGCCTGCAGCTGTCTCACCCATGATTGAAACCTCGGAGGAGGCGTCATGGCCAGGCACGTACCGAAGCCCGCGCTGAGCTTATTGCCATTTCTTAAACCCCCAGGAACAGTTGAGTTGGTGCGGATTCTTATTCGCACGTACGAGCCTTTTCGTGCGACAGCAAAGCAAGCCAGCGAAAAAAGGAGGTTGCTGTTCGCATGCAGGGCTCAGCTTACTGCTCGTCACACCGGGAAGGGCTTCCCGGTCGTCGGGGCCATTCATGGCTCTGAAAGCTAGCTTGGATGCTTATTGTATGCAGCTTCGTGAAGGGGTGCCCTTGCACGCGACGAGGAGAACCAATCCAACCTGAGCCGGATGTGCAAGCTTTCATCATGGCTTGGTCAGCCGGCTCTGGGCCGTCCTCCCTCTCCGGTCTCGAGTGCCGTTCCTTCGCCTTTCGACTCGACCCTCGGCACGAGGACAGGGCAAAACGAAAAAAAGTCGTGGGGGTCTGGCGTCGGTCATGATTTGTTGCCCGCACAACTCGGCCGATGGGTGTCGCAAACCTCTCTCCACCGGCTTCTCAGACGGACACTTGGGAGAGATGCAGTGTGGGCTCCAATGTCACCTCGATGCTGCCATGAGGCGTGGACTGTCCTGGAGAAACGACGGTCTGGTTACAAAGTCCCATGCACGCACCCGAGCTGCCAAGCTTGGCATGGCCGAGAGATGGCTCTCGGACAATAGTCGACGGTCGCATCGACACGACGCTTCTCTGGTGGTGTAGCGAAGGCAGATCCCGTTTGCATCTCATCTCTTCCACGCCTCTTCTCGCCCACTTTCCGAGCCCGCCGTTTCGATTATTATCCCTCTCCCCGCAAGAAGCGCTCCTTTGGTAGTGCATTATGACGACAATCTCCCAGCATGGCTTCGCTTCGTCGGTGATTCTCAGCAGTCTATCCGTATTCTTTTCCGCATCTCCGTGATATGCGACCATGGGCTCATATTAGAACGTGGCCTCGACTGCCTTTGCTTTGTCAGGCAGACATCCGGACAACAATGTCCATAATGCGAAGATGAATCAACCGGATCTCAAATGCGTCCATGCCAATGCGGTGCGGAGGACGAATCTTCTCGTGCGAGGGCTCGGCATCTCAGGCCGGGTGTGCAAAGCGCCAAAATCAGACGGAAATGGCATGAGAGCTCACGTCCATGTTTCGGCTTGTCGTACGAAGTACAAGCACAGCTTCTTTGCGATACTCTCACCAACGCTTTTCGGCGTCCTCCGAAGCTGGGACAGACGAGAGCACGTTCGATATCTCCCTTCAAGCAGCTGCCAGCACACGACGACGATTCCTCTGGATTTGAGAGGCAGCTCGTCACGCTGGCACCTGCACACGACGTCTGTGGACGCTAACCCCCGCGTTGAAGAAGACAACCCCGCATCTCCAACCCTTCATCAATTCCCAAGGAGCTCACTTTCTCAGGCGGCTTCAGCGCGTCAAAGGGAAATTCGTCCCCTCGTGCCGCAGGCGACAAGGGGTTTTAGCCGTCTTCTAGTCTGCTTCACTGCTTGCGCAGATGATATGCCCTGTCCAGGTATGACTTCACGAGCTCATCTACCGGTATCCTATGAACAACCTTGAACCCCCATCCATCCATCCATCCATCCATCTCAGCCACGAGCACATGTCAGCGTTGACGTCCCATTCGGCGGTGTGAGCATCTGGACCGATCTCTTGACGGCATCAACAAACTTGCATGTCCAATGGAGGAGGGGTAGGCCAAGGAAGCATCGTGAGGAGGCACAGTCGGGGACACAACGTCTCGCCCAGCACGCTGGTACGCTCGACAACCCCGAGTGAGAGAACACGTCTGGGCCCGGCAGCCGTTAAACCCAATACGGCACTATCACAGGCATCTTTGGAATGATGGCGTCCGGGACTCCGGGTGTCCTGTGAAGTTCCCTGCGGGGATCCGCCTTTTCCATCCTCGAAATCCACCGCCAAGAGGTTGATGGTGAATTGAGATCAAGGCTTGCAGGCATGGGCATCTTTTGGCGTACGCATCAGGTTGAAGCCAAAGTGAGTCAAAGTGAGGCTGGCTGACCAAGATATCGCCAAGGCAACAGCATGTGCTCACTCACCGACAACTGCGGCAATGAGTGAGAAATCTTTTGGGGACTTCGCCGATGACTGGTCCCCCGTCAGCCGGTCTCTAGCCTCCCTCGTGCAAAGGCCTTGGGTGGGAGAGAAAGGAAAAGGGCGGCTGGAGCGCGATTTTCTGCCAAGCTTACACTTGATCGTCACGTCCTTTCATCCACGGCGACGACGGATATGCGAGGAGGTCCAGCTCGGCCTAGCTGTTGCTCTAGCTCTACCCTAGTCCAAGGGGGTGAAACGTGCCCTGTGACCTGCAAGCTGCACTCTGCGGGCTGCAAGCCACGGCACGACGAGATGTTGTGCGACAGTCTGCGGGTGCAGCAAAATGGTGCGCACAAACCCATCGGCCACGCCATGATGGCGACAATGCTGAGGTGGGAGCTGGTCGATCAGGGACTTTGCAGCCGGGACATGCAGCGAGGTTGACTTCACTTCACCTACCTGCCTGGGTTGCTATGTAGGTTTGCTTGCCCTAGCCCTCCAGTTCGCCTCGGAAGTAGGTACCGTACGGATACACACGGTGCAAAAGTCTTGTGCGTGCCACAACTCCGAGCCCTCCTCCACCGGTTCGCTTCACTCTCGGATTCTCATTGCGAAGTCCGAATGGCCCATGTTTCGGTCCTCATCAGCCCGGCATCGGTCCAGAACACACACAATAGGCATTATCCGGAGAAGCAATTTTTTTCCTTCACTCATTCTTCTCCGTGTCGAGTCTTCCACCCGATTGCAGCCGGTTCGAAAGTCTCTCGTCATCCGCCGACAATTTCCAGACGCTCGTTAGCATTCTTCGACAGCCCGCCAGTGGAGGAAGTTGGAGCCACGGTCCGCTCAATAACGGGTTAAGGCTTGCTGGCGGGCGCTATCGTTCGATGGTGTGTGTGTACAACTCCAATGCATTGGCGAATTCCTTCGGGAGGCGCAATTCCAGATCGCCGTCGACCGAGGCCCGCCTTTGTTCTATCATCGTCAATCAACCTCACAAAGACAGCAAAGTCAAAGCCCAAACACACACAGATTCCAGCTAGAATTCCACGCGGCCGAGGCCGTTACGTGAGGCACTTGAGGCCTCGTACGAGATGGCTTACATGCCTCGCCGGGCTTGGCAGGGGCAGGACAAGTGCTGCCGTGACGCAACCGCGATAGCAAAGCTGTTCTCGGCAAGACGATGCGATGATCGTGACGACACGCGCGAGCCACGCTGTACATGTGTACCGGTGTGCTTGCGAGTGCTGTGCAAGGTACCCACAGCGCATCATTGCTACAGATCCGTCTGTTTGGGATCCGGCATTGCCACTTGTTGGCAGGGTCACCGTCGCGAATTCACGCCTTCCCGGGCATTGCCACTTTACAGATCAAGGACGAAAGAACGGGGAGAAGGATGCTGTGTTTCATGCCGGATTCCGACAATCCCGTTTCCACGACCTGATTCTCAAATCTCCGTGTCGACGTCATTCGTTAAGATCGCCAAACTCTGATATACCGTTTCCTACCGTCTCCTATAGGGTAGGCGACCGCGATAACCTACCTCTCTCTGTATAAGTCATGATATATGATGTGGTCGTGGCAACGAACTCAATCCTTCAGCTAGCCTGACGGTCAGAAACCAAGATGGTTGTTTCTATCGGTTAGGAACGGATGAATTGATGTCTTAGACACTAGACATGAGTGTTGGCGACGTTGAACTTTCTCTCGTCGCTTACACGTGAACTGTCGGCAACTCACGAGAGCACCAATAACCGGGAAACTCGGGTGGCTTCTATCCGTACAGACAGAAGAGCCCCCTTGACGCTTAACCTTTGACGAAGCCTCTCCCACATAGCTCTCACATGGTAATTTAGTCTCCAAGCAAAGCATGCAACGTTGTCTTGGAGGACTATTTCCCACACGAGGCTCCGAGGTTCACAAACCAAAGCAAACGCTCCGTATACACGTATGACTGACTCGGCGCACCCGAGAAGTAGCAGCATGAGCACAGAGGGGGTCGATTACTACCCCTTTCCCAGCGTAAGTTTGGGTTTTGGGTATCTGTTATGGCCTCAATACAAGGCTCGGGTACCCAACAAAGGTGATCGTCCACATACGAGTAGTAGCACGACAAGGAAATAGCCAGCTTAAACACATACTCCAAATCAATTTACTTTGATGCCTAATAAATCTCGATTCTTATATGACCAGGGCTGTGTTGTTAGTGTAAGCTTCACTTACATCGGCTCAGCAAAGGCCACAGCAAGTTGTCATGGACGCCAGAACATGGAGCGTGGATATTACGGCGACTGATTAAACCTTTTGTCAACGGCTGGGATGGTGCTAAAATGCTTGAGTGACGGGAATGACTCGCTGGATTGAAGTTTGGTCAACAGCTTCAATGTAGCTTGTGTCCAGCGAGTCATTCCATCACTCGTGTCATTCATTGTGCACTTTCCAAACGGGCCAAAGTGCCTGGCTAAAATTCAAGTGAAAGATTTATTATGCGGCGTAATTAATACCCAACTGCTTGACTAAGATTGCTTCATTGATGTTCCACCTCCAATAAACGCCGAGGGTGGACTCATTGAGTTGCATGGTTTCATATGCACTTCTTCCATCTTTTATCTTCGCAACTGGGTGAGATACACAATAATATTCTACTAGTCACAATTGTGCCTTATTTACTGAAAGCTCGACTCAGGGATGAAACAGGCTTGAGGAATACTCTGGCATTCACTGTCATGTCTGTGCTGTCCTCTGTGATGTCCTCACAGGCGTGATTTGAGGATGCGGTGGACGGGCGTTGGTATGACATCCCAACGTAATCATAGAAATCCCATTAAATTGCCTGGATGAGGGTTCAAGTTCAAGATCCATCCGACAGGCTTGGCTGTTTGATGTCTAGTAAACCATGGAGACTCAAGTATGGCCGAGGCATCTGGTCGGTCTCATATTTTGCCTCGGCGCAGAGATAAAGTGAACTCAAAGAGCATGAAATCGAGCTCATATCCCGAGCCCTAAAGTCGCGTTACTCGACGGCGCTCAAAGAAAAGCTGCAATAACCATTCTGATGGAGTGTTTTCTGAGAACTGAACCGGCTTGGCATCATGAATTGGAGTCACTGGATTGACAGGGGAATTTGTAAGCAGATTGCAGTTTGAGCTTGCATGTAACATATAGGCTTCTTACGCGTATTATCTACTCATAAAAATGAACCATACAATATTGCCTTCTGGTGTGTTTGCTCTCATCTCATTCCGAGACGACCCGTCGACGTTGACATGAAGGGTGGGGCGGATGTCATGAATTGAATCTAGTCATGTGACATTTCACGTGCCCAATCTCCGGTCGGATTTTCCCGTTAGCCGAATCGCGAATTGCTGCTCCCGGCAAAGATTCGTGCCAGCGGCGTCAATTGAGCTCACCCAAGCAACCACTTCATCCCAAAGCCCAGCCATCATGAACTCCCTCCGCTTCGCCCGCGTGGCTCTCCGAGCTCGCCCTGCCGCCCTCCGAGTCCCCGTCCAGCGAAGAACCTACGCCGAGGCCGTTCCCGACAAGGCAAGCCGCCCTTCGCTTCGGCTATCATCAACGATTTCCATCCGACTGACCGGTTGCAAATAGATCAAGCTGAGCCTGGCCCTCCCCCACCAGGTATGACTCCCGCCGATGCGATTGATCGGAATTGGGCTCGATGCGATGGAATTGGAGCTCCCCGACGCAATTGCAAGCCAATTGATGCACGAGTGCTAATTGCCGCACACGCAGTCCATCTACAAGTCCCACGACGTCGTCCAGGTCAACATCCCCGCCGAGTCCGGTGAGATGGGTGTCCTGGCGAACCACGTTCCCTCGATTGAGCAGCTCAAGCCCGGCGTGGTCGAGATCATCGAGGAGACCGGCGGCCCCAAGCAGTTCTTCCGTACGTGTTCCGATACCGCAAGCGAGCGAAAACAAGGGGGGGGATTAAGTTGCTGACGGGAGAGAACAACAGTGTCTGGCGGATTCGCTACGGTCCAGCCCAACTCGGTCCTGAGCATCAACGCCGTCGAGGGCTTCCCCCTCGAGGACTTCAGCGCCGACGCCATCAAGAACCAGATCGCCGAGGCCACCAAGATTGCGAACGGCACCGGCAGCGAGCAGGACATCGCCGAGGCCAAGATTGAGCTGGAGGTACGTGTGACGACGCGCGGTGTGATTCCAATTGGCCATTTTTGCTGACCCGAGAACAGGTCCTCGAGACCCTGTCCGCTCATGTGAAATAGATGTGTGCAGCGTTATAGTGACGGAAGCCCTTGTACATCAACTTACTACCCATCCCTAGTATCGAGCCGAGACAATTGATACCGATCATGGCTGTGCTACTACAAAATATTTTGCAGAGATTCGTTGAGTACCGTGCGAGTGACTGTTCTTAGGGTGTAGGATAGGCAATTGCGATGCCGGACCTCCTTCCGTTGATGTTTTTTCTCTTTCCACGTGCCCGGACCTCGATGGAATGGAACCTCCCCAACTTCCTACCTAACACTTCTCCTCAATGCCTGGATGTCGTCCTCTTATTATTATAGCTTTTAGTGCTGTCGTTTCCAATCTCGTTTCGGCAATGGCACATTCATTGACGTATCAGAGACAAACCAGACATCGACGGTCCTCGTCGGTGCAGCACCAATCCAGCTTCGAAACCCAGTATCCAGGCGACGTCGAAGATGAAGACATTCCATCGGGAATCGTCGGCGACCGCATCCGCCAGCTGAAGAAGATTGCAAAGAAGGAACCGCCCGACGAGCTTTCGTCGCCGACGTCGCTGCGAGAACGCGAGAGCACCACTCTGGGATAGGGACGCAGAAGGTTGGACAGCCGCTTTGCGAAGCCGGCGGCAAGAAATACGCTGGTCGACGAGCGGCCGAGCCTGCCCCTGGAGCAGACGTATACCGGGATAAGTTCGCGGAAAAGCCACCATCATGATGTCGGGAGGCAGCGGAGCTCCAGGACGGGCGGGCTTACCCTCTCGGGCAGGCTACGGGAGAGTGTCTCCCTCGGGCAGTTGGGGAGTCTGCAGGGATTCAACTACGGTGGTGAAGCTGCGACTTTCTCTCCCAGGTCGAGCAATGCTGGTGTCCACGATATACCATCCTACCCGCTCGATATTCATTCCTTTCGACACAGTATTCGTCCGTCTCCATCCGTCAGCTCGACCGGGCGGAGGCAAGACGCGATGGAGATCTTCGAACAATACGGCATATCGAGACCTGGAGGGTGGTTATCGGAAGAGGGTTCCCTCGCCTTCGAAGACGTTGGAACACCGCATCGAAAGATCATCCGGGTGTGCCATGCCTGTGGCGAGGCATTAGATGCTCGGCAGTACTGCCCTCACTGCGGCCACGATTCGTGTCTGAAATGCACCAGCCAGGTTCCGGAAGAGATGAGCGAGAGACATGGCGCAGTGCGGCAGAATGAGCATCACACGTTTGAGCATTCGCTCAAGCAGACCACGCACCGTGTCGAAGAGTCGACTTGGAGTCATATCCACTCGAAGGAAGTTGCTGTCCATACGGTTCGTCAGGGGGCGTCCAAATCGAACACGAGCGGCGAAACCGCCAAACCCAAGATACAGACGGAAGAGCCGTTAGCTGTCCATGCCCCTCCGTCACCTCCAGCTCCGCCACCCCTTCCACGCCGATGGCCACCGAGTGTTGACATCAAGGGAAAGGCGGCGGCCACTCATCCAAAGCTCACGCCTCCAGTGCTCAAGAAGACTTCCATAAAGGTGAGGAACAACCCGTTCCTCGTGGCGGACAGAGATGCCAAGGCCAAGGCTACTGAACCAACAACTACACCAACGCATGCCAGTGCGAACAAGCCGACAAGACTATCAGATTGCGACTCCCATCACAGATCACAACGGTCATCGGGCAGCGCAGCGTCTGCAGCGCACCGAAGCATAGTCAACAAACTGGCAGAACCTGCGGGCCCTGGCGTGATTGAAACCAGGAAGAGCTCCAAAGACAAACGAGTAAGGAACATTCCGCTCAAGGGGAACTTGCAGAAACGAATCGACCAACTGTATCAACACGCCGAAGACCTGCACCATTCACAGCATATCATGGAGCACCTCGCTGCAGGATCAAGGACATTTGACGAAAAAGCTACCGAGAAGAAACGGGACAGCAAGCCAGCAGCAGGTTCAAGCCGAATGAGCACTCAGCAGCCACGAGATCATCTGCTTTCCCGCGATGACACAACGCCGGTGACTTTCGAGTATCCCCGACACTCTCTTGTTTCCGATATCAAGAAGTCTGAGGCAGCCCCGACCGAACTGCACTCTCTCTCCGACGACTCTGTCGTTGTAGAGGGTGAGGTGAGCCCCAGGTCTCGCAGTGTCGTCCAGGGTATTATTACCGAAGTTGCCGAATTGGACATGCCAGAATTGCATGTTCAAGATGCAGGCTCTGGAGAGAACGAAGCGGATGTTCAAAGACCCCCTGGTCTTGAGTTGAGGCTCTATGCAGACGAGCCATCGTCATCCTCGTCGTCTTCCAGGACTGAAGCGACAGAGAGAATGGAGGCAAGTCCACTGCAGCCGCAGACGTCTGAGACTTTCCAGCACTCGGAAACTGTCATAAAACGCTCAGAATTCCACAGAAAGAATTTCTTGTCTCCCGATCGCACGGTGCTCAAGCCGCTCGATTATGAGCGAAAGCAGTCCGACAGGCATTCAGGGGTAGTTTAGGGAAATCCAACGTTGCGAAGAGTACGCGCGATTCTGGACAGCAAAGAACGAACGCAGACGGGGACTACGGATATCTCATCCTGGAGACATCAGCTGAAGAAAGTGGACAAGTCAGAGGAACCTGGTCCGGAGACCAAGCTAGTGCCAGCAGTCCCGAGATGGCGCAGGAGCCTCAGCAAGCTTCAACAGTCAGAAGCCGAGTCAGTTGGACGAAGTGCTTGCACATTTTGTCACGCAACCGAGTCCTCGTCGCGGACTCAGGAGGAAGCTGCATGCCACCTGGTGGGCAAAGACGACGGAAGACGAGGATCAGAGCACGACGACGGCCTACACTTGGGTTCACACAATCCACGACTGAGGCTGAAGCAAGTCGAAATGTCCTTGGCCCAACACAGCGGCGAAGACGCGGACGAAGAGAGCGGCGACGACGAAAGGGAGGTGGTGCAGAAGCAAGAGATCAGAAGGATGGAGCACCACAGAACCACCAGCCACGTCTCGTACAAGGAGACGGAGGCGTTTACGGAGATTCACAACCCCCGGCCGCAGCTCGCGCCGGAACACGTGTGCGCGTGGAGGACCAGGTACATGGATCTCAGCACCGAAGTCGACCAGCTCAAGTCGGAAGCGGGCTCGCGGGGAGGGGCAGTCGCGATGGAGGAGCGAGGGGTCGGGACGGATCAGGAACACCAGTGTCCCGAGATTGGCATCGAGGGCCTGACGATTGTTATGCATATGAGAGGCAAGGACGACTTGGTGATTAACACGAACTTGAAGAAGGATGGGGGGGTTCGGAGCGAGCATCGGAGGCGGTAGGGGGTACGGAGTACAGAGAGAGAGGCAGGGTGAGTGTGTTGGACTTGGGAAGTGTGTAAAGTCTACTGGGTAGTTTAGGGTAGTATCAATACGGTTTCGTGTGTGTGTTTCTTTCCCCAACAAAAAAGAGGTGAACAATTTGAATTAAGAGAGAAAATTTTCCATCTAAATGGCGGTGCCCGGAAGACTGCAAGACGCTTCCCCGGGCATGTGGTTGGGTTGCACAAGAAGCGGTCTACGGAGCACGGGGTGGAGAAATTCCCTTTGTTGCTTGCAAAGAGGGAAGCGTCACTTTTTCGTCCCCCCTCTTCCTCCCCGGACACGCTAATGGGAACTATGGCCAGGATACGGTCTATGAAGAGGTACAAAGTATTCGCAGGGAGGGAGGCAGGCAGGCAAGCAGGGAACGTTGCAAGTCATTCGCAGAGCCGTGTGCCAACGTGACTGGGAGGGTGGCTGGTTAAACGTGGAGGGTTACAGGTAGGTGTTTAATACGGTAGTACTTGGCCGACGATGGTACATACTAGGTGAGGGCGGTGAGGCCTGAAGCGTCTTCGTCTCCTTTCGTCGTCGGCAGTTGAATGTTGCGCCAGTAGCCCTCACCGGCAGACAAAGCCACACGCACTCCGTACTATCCGTAGGTGGGCATGAGATCCGTTCCTTGGACGACGAACAGAAGCCCGTCTCGGCAGCCCCAAGATAGCACAGTCCGCCTCCCCGATGAGAGATGAGGTGTTGCGGCGAGGCGTTGACGGGGAATAGAAAAAGAAAAGAAAAGAAAAGAAGAGACAGACCCCTACAGCTTAAACTCGTAGAGGTCCAGCCCCCGAGTCCCGATGTCGACACGGAACACGTTCCCCCCAAGCTCCCTGCTCCTCCGCCATCTCTCGTCCGCCTCGTCCTCGTCCCGCCCTTCCGTCTCATCGGCCGCCGTGGTAACAATCAGTTCGGTGCCCGCAAAGGCGACGCACGTGATGTTCCTCGTCGGCAGCCTGACCTCGCCCGTCAGCTCCCCCCCGGGCCCGATCCTGAGCACGCGGCCCTCGCCAAAGACGCACTGCCACAGGTTGCCGTCCCGGTCGATGCGGAAGCCGTCCGGTTCGCCGGTCCCGGAGTGACGGTAGAAGATGCGCCGGTTGGTGGCCGCGCCCGTCTCGACGTCATAGTCCATGGCTAGGATCTGGCGCTCCGTCGAGTTGACAAAGTACATGGTGCGGCCGTCGGGAGAGAAGCCAGGTGTATTGGGGATGGTGATGCCGGATATGACTTCTTCGCAAGACGAGGCCGTCATGCGGAAGAGGGCGCCTACGACATGTTTGTTAGCATGGCTGATAAGGCAGACAGTACTCCGTAGATAGTACGGATGCGAATAGACTCACCCTCGGGCTGAAACTCGCCGAGCCCAAAGTCGGTCATGGTGCCGACCCAAAACCTCCCGCGGGCATCGACACCCCCGTCGTTGCTCCTCAACCTCTCGTTGGGCGCATCGTGGAAGCTCCGAATCAATTCGTAGGTGCCCTTCTTCACGTCCAACACGGCCAACCCATACTTGACGCCCAGCACGATGCGATCGGCCGGGTCCACGCCGTCAATGTTGGCTGTGACGGTCGGGCAGACGTCGAGCTGCAGCTTCGTCAACGACGCGGGGCCCTCGGCCAGCGACGCCCACAGAAGCTGCTTCCGCCGGATGTCGACGAAGCGCACCGTGTTGGAACCCTTCTCGTAGAACGGGCCCTCGCCGAGCAGGCAGTGCGTTTCGAGCCACGGCTCTTGGACGGTCCAGCGCTGAAAGTTGCTCATGGTAGGAGGTGGCGAGTGCTATGTAGTCGTCCTGGTGCGAGCCTTCTTTCTTTTGCTGTGGAGTTGCGGGGTTGATGATGATATATCCATTATCCATCCCCCTCTCGGTCCGGCTTCGGGCGGGTGAGACACGGAGCGAGCTCCCTTCAACATGTCGACATCATCGGCACCATCGGGCCTCCAATCCGGCCGCCTCTCAGCTGCACCCATTATCTGCTGTGTTCGTCGACATCGTTAACGGCATCTTGCATGCCTGTCTAGCTGCCGTATCTCGTGCCTAAAACCCCTCCCCAGTCGAACATTGCACCACAGTTCGCGTCGGACATTTCTCCCGCGAACCCACGAGATGCCGCTGAGTCTTGTTCGACTATTGTTGCTCCCCTGTTTCACGCCAAGCAATGCTTGGACTTGCCGTCGATAAACCCCTTCAATTGCACCTCTCGTTCGTTGCTCTCGAGCTATGCATTCGCCCGTGACCGGCCGACCAATCGACAAGCTCAACCGCTCGCCGCCCCGGGGACCCGGTTCCTTTTGCACTGTGGCGTCGCTGGCTGCAACAATCTCACCTTTCGCCGAAAGCCCGTCCCAGACTGTCGGGACTGAGACAGACCAGAACCTAGTGGTGTAGACAGAGCGTGCCCGTGGTAATCGGGCTACCTGAAGAGTACTTCCCGTCCACTCTTGGGGAAAATCCGAGGCAATCAACCAAGGCAAACAACTCAGAAGCGATGATTGCTTGCCAAGGCAGTCGAATCATCACCATGGTTCGTCGACCCCCCTCGCCTCTTCATTTTCCGCACCAGACGTGGCGCAGGCGCCACCGATTATTTGTAGAAGCAAGCAAACCCGTCTGTTCCAGTCGTCTGTAGCCACGCGTACTCCGTGCAACGTAGTTAACGTAGTACCGAACAAGGCCGTCTTAGGTCATCGCCAAGACCCTCACACCCCCAGCCCTGCTGCGTCTGTGGCTTCCTTCTCCTGACAGTCCGTTGCGTTCGAAGAAGCAACTTGGTTGACCATCATGGCCCTCTTCACCTCGCAAAGGCTCGCACCTTTTGACTGCACGTGGCTCTGGCACGATGTGTGTGTTGTGCCGTGTTTGCTTTGCCGAGTCTCCACAAGCAGCGAAACGGCCGTTCTCTCGCGCTGTGCTCCGCACCCCTTCCTCCTCAGCTGAGCTGTTGGTGACTCTTGTGTGTTGGTGACGAGTGGCCAAGGCTGACTAGCAGCCCGCCACAAATACCCGCGAGGCACGGAAACCTCTCAGCCCGCTCCAAAGAACCTGGTCTCGCCAATTGCTCTCGCGAACCAAGCCGTCGCTCGCTGGCCACGGCATCGCCATCGTCAGCGGGAGCGAGAACCACCCGTGGAGCGGCCTCCTCCGCCTCTGAACCATTCCGCACTCCACACCCTGGGCCTCATCAGGGCCTCAGGCTGGCCTCCGCACCAGGCTGCGTGAGCCCGCCAACACCAACATCGAGTCCGAGCATGTCAAACCATGATGTGATGCGATGCTCCTCGTCCGAACTCTTCTCGAGGCCCCCCGAGGCCCAGACCGGTTTCAAAGTCCCGCAATCCGACAGGCGCGGCGTTGTCATCTTCTCTCATCGTCTCCGACCTACCCCAACAAGGGGAAAAACTCATTAGGTCTTCGTCGGGCAGCAACACTACCACCACCACAACCACACAGTCCACACACGCAAGAGGCACACGCGCGCGTACACATTGGTGACCAGGAGGACAACGCAGCAAAGGGACAGCTCAACCCGCAGTGGCCGCATGTACGGAGGATCGGTAAAGCGCAAGCGCTCCCGGACAAGACACACACCGCCATGCTGTCATGCTTGAAGCAGCAGCCTGCATCAGCACGCAAGGCGAGCGAAGCGGCGCCGAGGAACCGTTGGGTGACGGTATCCGCGGCGCCTGCATAGGTACCGTACTGTATTCGTACAGCTCCGCACACGCACCACGCACAGCGCATGTACCCGTCACTGGCTTCGCTGCGACGGTGCATCACTACTGCATTGCTGGCAACCGATGCAGAGGGGAGGGGGCCCGCATGAACAGGCCCCGGCCTCGTCCCGGCGAACGACGGCAGCACAGACAAAACGATGCAGCCATGTGTGGTGAGCCCGTGTGTGTGTTGTGTGTGCCTGCTTGGTAGTGCCGGTACTCAGCGAGCCAGGGTGGCGAGCCAGCACATCACCGAGAGGGGGAGCGCTCGACAGGGCGTAGGTATTAGGTGCAGGACGCAAATGCATGCCATAGGTACATCTGGACCGCCTTTCGTTAGCAGCTGATTGCCCGCCGCCCTGACCGCTGGAGATGCCTTGGTCACGGGAGGTCGAGGGTCCATGATCGCCGGCCCTAGACCGGGGTGAGTTGTCGAGGCCGGCCGCCAGGGAGACCAGACTGATCGCTCAGCGTCCTGAGGCGGTCGAATGAGCGGTGGGGGGGTAGTTTTGGGCGAGCGAGGCGACCAGCTGAGAGAGCCCTTCAGCCTGGAGGGAGACGAAGATGACGTCCGGTGAGCAAAGGGGCCTCGACGAGACGAGACGAGAGGAAACAGGAGGGATTTCGCCATGGGCCTGGCAAACGGCGGCTAATCAATAAATAAAAACCATGACGAGGTAAAATTAGATGCTGAAAGCTTGTTAGCTCACTGTGAAGATGAGAGGGGTATCACACTCCCTCCGTTACGTACGTCCGTCCGTACTCCGTACACGGTCCGTACCTCTCGGTGCAGTTCCTCGTACTCGGCGCTGTGCTGTGCTGTGCTTCGCTGTGCTGGCTGCATCCAGCGTACGGTACTCCGCACACGGCCAAGGAATTGAAGTGAGCAATGTCCAACTGCTAGGGACGGGCCGGTGTAAGAACGGGGATGAATGCGCGTGTGACGGCTCAATTCGGACATCGTTCAGAGCTGGAACGGGCAATGCACCTGAAGCAATTAGAGCGCCCAGATTTCTTCCGGCACAGACTCCAGCACGAGTTCCGCAGGTAGGGATCCGGCCTGTTGACTCCAGAGATTGCTTATTTATTGCCGTCATCTCTCGTCTCATCTGCGTCCCATGTTCGGGCGCCTTTTGTGGACAAGCCTCGTTGAGACAAGCAGATCCTCTTGATTAGCACAGGGACTGAAGGGCACACAACTCGTAAACATAATTACCGCTTCTCGGGGGCTTGCCGTTGCTCCCAGACGAGTTCGACTCTGGGCGTTCTTGCAGGTCCCGATACTGCCGAGAGAGTCTTAGTGCTAGGTCCAACTCTTCTCATGACAACGACAACAACAAACTCCATTCGATCGCATTCACCGGCGATTGGGACGCGCTCAAGATTGGCGCCCACAAGTCCCATCCACCAGTTGATTGCCCCCGCTCGCGTGTCTTCAGGCTGGAGGGAAACCGGGGCCAATCCTTATTCTTAGTTAGCCATGTCTAGGCCTGCGGCAGCCATCAATGCCAAAACCGCGCTCCGTCCCGTCCGTAGGGAGGGAGCTTCTGACGCCGCGAGTTGCGGCTGGGCTCTAGCTGGGGCACGCAACGCAACGTATCCGTACCTTGAGGTGACAATGGTATCCCATCTCCCGTCAAGCTCTGCGGCCCTTCTCTCGCTAATTTCGCTGTCCCGAAAGCTTCATTTCCTGGCCAGCTCGTGACCGGTGCCGGGTAGCAGCCCCTCGGCGGGCGCGGCAACGTCATCTCATCCCGGGGAGTAGAGCCACTCACAAAGATCGCCGCACATCGACCAGTCGCAGCCCCAGTCGATTCGACTTCCTGAGCCTTCGCTGGTTCGAGGTTTCTGGTCCCCGTTGTTCACGCTCGCAAGCAGGACCTATCGTAGGGCAGATGTTGGACCGTCCTTTTCCCAGGCCAAGTCTGAATACTTGTCAGATGCCCGCTCTGCCAACCATCTGAGAAGTCGACGGTACCTTCTGACCATGGTCCCTCAGTGCTTCACATTCGTATCGTGTCTATTGGCCACTGTTGGGGTATAGAAACGGTTGGTTCCAGCAAAGAGCATGTCTCGGCATGAGCCGCCGCGGCAATACTGAATAAGACCCAGCGGTGCAGTCAGTGGTTCGTCAATGGCTGTTCTCGCTCTCGGGAGATTGATTGGCAGCGAATAGTTTGATCCAGCTCCCGCTTTTCGTCCATAGTCGGCCGCGATCGAGTTGGTTTCCTTGCGCGTGACATAATACCATGGCGAATGCACACCGATACATAGGAAAAAAAAATTCCTTAGCTTGGCTCCAACCATTGCCTCGGAACGGGCGCCTTGGTGCCAGCAAGAGGTCTTGCTGCAGGAGTAGTGGCACCGCTAGGCACAACTGTCGCGGGCTGCATTAGACGCAGGCAGACCTTGCAGCAAGCAACAGGGGGTTGCCCCAGTCTGTCCCTGGTCATGCATGCTCTACATGCCGAGCGCGAGCCATCAGAACTGTCGTGGTTTTTTTTTTCTTCTGTTGGGCGTGCCGGGGGGGGGGGGGGGGGC
>JAMQMW010001716.1:0-11948 GCA_024115155.1 Thelonectria blattea
AAAAAAAAAAAAAGCAACTGCTAGAGCAATCAAGCAAGTCAACGCTAGACTACAAAGGGAAGAGCTCAATCAAGTGGCCACAGACTCGAACGGGCGCAAGCAGAAAAAAGGGCAAAAAAAGACACAGGGGGATCGACACTCTCTGTCTTGTCAGAATTGTGTCATGGGGGGACGTAAGGACGGTCCATCACTTCAGCTGTCAGAAAGACGCACATCATTACTCCAACGGGAGTCCCGTCAACAACACCAACGACGACACATCACCACCACCACCACCACCACCACCACCACGCAATCATATCACACTGGTCGTCGCTGTTTGCAATCTCCCCTCGTCCAACGCCACCAAAAAACAAACAAGGCGGCCGACCCGACGGCTCGTCCTCAGCCCGCCACACAAAAAAACCTTCTCACGGAGCTACTGCACCTCTTCGTTGGTGGCTGCGGCTTTCGTTTCTTTTCTTTAAGCCTCAGCTGCTCTCGGTTCCCTGTTTGTTGCAATCTCATTCACGCTGCCGAGCCACAATGCCCATCCATATCACATTTGTCATTCTTCCCAAGTTCGCCCGCAAGCATCTTTCCCATGTAGGTACGAAGTACCGGCAGAAAAAGAATCAAGGGAGACAGAACCAACCCACGTCACAGGCTTCAAGACTTCTCCCTGCATATGCCCCCGTCTCCAACCTGCATACGCTTTGGCCTGCGTCCATACTCGCTATGCATCCTTCAGTTTCACCCTCACCAGCTTAATGCTCCCTCTCCGTCACCGTAATACATACGTGTCAGGTCAATGCCTGTCTGCACCGGAAATACCAACCGAGGCACACCTTGTTCACAACGACGCCTCCCTCGGCGCCCAATCTCTCCTCGAGTCCTTAACCTCCGAGCCTAGTGTCTCCCTGCCGCCCTGCACCTCCTCGTCAACCCGACCCAATTGGCTCCTCGTCGTCCAACGAGATCGAATCTCGCATTCTTCCCCCCTCCCTCGGGACGAGAGAATGCCCACTAACTCCCATGACCCATATCCGGCCAATCCATATCCATATCCATGCATCCATGTCCCAGGTCCCACGTATCCATCCATCCATCCCTCCATCCATATGCCGACCACTTTGCCCTGAACCAGCTGCAACCAGTTCCAGGTGAAATCCATCTCCACCGCCTGCCTGCCTCTCTGCCTTGTTTATTAGTACATAGTCAAGAGATCCTGTCCTTGCTTCCCTCGTGCTTGATCCGTGATAATCTGTCATATCCTTCTCTCCACCACCACCTCGCCTTCCCTCGTTGGGCGTTGCTGGCCCTTCGACATGTCTTCCTCACAAGACTTATTCGACCAATACCGCGGCCACATAGTTCCCCAGAGCTACAATGCCGGCTTCGTCGCCTTGAGCTATGTCGTCAGCTTGGTCGGTGCTGCCTCGACCCTCGAGCTGATCAACCGGAGGACCAGTTTCAAGGGTCTCTTCAACCAGTATGCCCCGACCCTATTCCGTCCATTCGACGTGGTCGACTGACCAAATAGCCTTCTCCTCGTGAGCTCAGCCATCACCATGGGTGGTATTTCCATCTGGTGCATGGTGCGTATTCGTCCAAGCCCATCCCTCACACTCCCTTGGCTCACCGTCAATAGCATTTCATCGGGAACCGCGCCATCGATCTCGCCGACGGACAAGCCGAACTGCAAGTCGCCTACTCGAGTGGCTTCACTGCCATATCCTTCTTCGTGCCCATCATCGTTCTGCTCGCTGCCTTCATCGCCGTCGGGACGAATAACCGCGTGTCTTGGTGGAGGGTTTGCGCCGGCGGTGTCCTCTGCGGCACTGCAGTGTGCGGCATGCACTACTTGGGCAATGCCTCCATCGCAAACTATTCCTGTGTCTACCGCCTCGCATATGTCATCGGCTCGGCAATCATCGCCGTCGTCGCCAGCATCGTTGCCCTCGCCATCTTCTTCGTCTTCCGTGCCACCTGGGCCTCCTCCTGGTGGAAACGTGCCATCTCTGCCGTCCTTCTGGCTGGTGCCGTGTCTGGAATGCACTGGTGTGCTGCCGTCGGCACCCAGTATCGCTTCACCAATATCAAACCCCAAGGCAACGAGCCCTCTCGAACCGCCACCGTCATTGTCGTCATTTGCCTGGTTTGTCTGCCTCGAATTGTTGGATATTCCTCAGTTGGGTCGCTAACCCGTCCTTTCAGTCCGTCGGCGCCTGTCTCATCATTGCTGGCTCCGTCATTCTTCGCGCGAGGAGCATGAGAAAGACTGCCCTCCGCGCACAGCAGATCACCCTGGGCGCCGCCATCTTCGATAAGAATGGGCGCATTTTGGTCGACACTGATGGCCTGATTCCCAGCACCGTCGTCACCGATTCATTCTTGGAAAAGGTAAGACACCCGCCCAGACCCGTTGGACCACCCGCCATTAACTTAAATAGCATTCCAAGGAGGGCTTCAGCATTGGTCATCCCCTATTCCACTGGATGTTCCACGCCTCTCGCAACTGGAATGGCATTTCTGGCCTCGTGGGCGGAATGCGCCACCATGTTTCCCTGCTGCCGCATTCTGGTCGCGAGAAGGATGGCAGACATGGCATCCAACTCATCGACGAACATGGGGAGATGATCCAGGAATACGACGTCATCTTCCGAGAGCTCTTCTGCCTTGCCGCCGCCTCTCTGGCGGACCGGCTGAGGGACCACATTACCTCTGTGGGAGTTCTTTGGGACGAGATTCTCCCCACGGGTGCCCTCGGGAAGCGGTCTCGATCGCAACTTCAAAAGAACTCGTCGAGGAAATCCAGTTCCGACCATGGCTCCCTGTCTGAGAACATTGGCGGCGACGTGGAAAAGGGCGTCAGCATCTGGGAGCAAGAATACGCCCGTGGCTCCCTCATGTTCTTGGTTCGAAGGGTCGAGTCGGACCGAGACGCTGAGCGCTATGTGTCTGTTGGCTATCGCTTCGCCGAGACCCAACAAGTCAGTGGTATTATCCGCGCGAGCATGCAGATCAAGAGCCCTGGATTTGACCAAAAGCTTCGCGACATGGCCACTTACACCACACGGCAGCAAAACATCCGCGGAGGGGTGCAGCTGGGCTGCTTCGTCATCAGAGCGCGACCCAATTCACTTGGCTTCGAGATCATGGTGAGAAAGGGGGCGCGGAACTTGCTCCCTTCGGTACCCTTTCCCGTGTCCGCGCTTGAAAATTGGCACATTGAGTTCTTGAAGCGGTTCGAAAACTTGACAGTCATTGACCTTCTTCGAGCCTTGACGGGAGGAGACTTCTCCTCGCAACCTCCAGCCGAGGCCAAATTCGCGCGACAGCTCGCAGAAACCATCCAGGGGCTCCAAGAATGGACACAAGAACCCTTGTTCGACCAAGCTACCCTTACTTCGACAGTCGTCGACCTGCCCTCGACAAGAGATGAGAGCTCCAAGCCGTCCAAGATGGTTGCATTGCGCCTTGTAATCCCGATTCACGCAGGGCTATCAAGCCCAGTTTGCGAGCTTGTACCCCTCAGCTTCTTCAGGATGCACCAGATTCCGGCTGAATTCGGACAGGAGTTTTCTAGGGGTGTCCATGAGGAATTGGGCCCCATTATCAAGAAGAGTGCGGGCAGGTCGGTTCAATCCAGGCATGACGGAGCCGGTCTGTTCTCCAAGCTGTGGCCGTCGGGACGTTCCAACGCGTCGATGGGTGGCAACTCTGGTTCATCCAAGACGAAAGGAACCGCACGAGGGTCATCTCCCGACTCGGTGAGGACCGGATCGACCATAAACCTGTGCCCGCCCAGCAACCTCAACAGGGCGCATTCCATTGACTCTGGAGACGAGTCGACCTACGCCAGCCGAAGGGGTCGAATGGGCTCGACGTCGGCGGCACCGTCGTATGGCGGCATCATGGTATTCCAAGAGATCAAGATTGACGTGGAAGAAGACAGAAGGAGGAGCACAGGAGCGCATCTCGTCAACACCAAAAGCCAAGACACCATCGTTGCAGACCAAACGAGCGGCATGGGAGCGGGCATCGAGATGCAGTCGATTGGCCACATGGGAACAAACGTGCATGTCGGGCAACCCGAATCCAGGCATCGCGGCATCATCCCAGGGGATGTGACGCAGGTGTCATCATTTGTCGATGTCTTGTTTTCCGAGTGCGTGGAAGGCCGTTCATGACGAGACGCCTGTCGGCCAGAGCAGACAAGAGTTGTCGATTGTATTACATATCTAAGACATGTATTAGACTGGGAACCTGGGCTGGACAATAGTATATAAGGTAATGGGAAAGGGGTGGGTGGTTCATGGATATAATTCGGACGGCGTTAGGATGATGCTGGGACGTACGGCAGAGAGGGGAGTTTGGGATTACCTACTAATTTGACTGCATCTCTTGGGCAGCTTGAGGGACGGCTGGTGATGAAAATGACTAATCGAATAATGTCTTTCGCAAGGGTCTGAGAGTGAGTGATGATTCAGAAGTGACTCGGTAGGCCGGCGTGGTGGCTCAATCCTGGATGGGAGAAGTTTGAGGCTTGGGGGATGAAAGAATAGACGAGAATACCGGATGTCTGGAGGAGGCCGGGGTTGGGGGTTCTCGGGAGGCTCCTTCCTTGTGTGCCGTCGACTCTGTATCCGGGGATGGAGCAGGAACGAATTGCAAAAGTCTGGTTGGTGGGAAAATGCAAATGGAAAGAAGCAACTGCAGGTGACAGGCAGGGAAGGACCACCCCCAAAGTTGCCATAAATGGGATATGAGGGGATCACGGATCAATCACAGCCGACCACTTTTACACTGAAATCCAGGCCAATTGACCAGAGAGAATGCGGCACTGGCGAGGAAATGGCTGTCCCGTCCCCCCCAATTCCACCCCGTGACCCCCAATCCGGACCCCAAATGGTGTCCCTGGCTTCCAGCTCCACCGGATCCATATCCATGTCAGATCGTGCATCTTCCTTCCATCAATCTCTATTCGTAGCGACGGCAAATATTGACGCGGGACCAAGAGCCGAGACACATCATGATACCACTCCGGGATGCTCTCGTTACTCTTCAGCTACTTGGCTCAACGTCCCGGTCCCATTGAACTTTGTCGTACCGGCCAAATCATGGGCAATTTCGCCGACTCCCCCACAATCAAGGCGGGAAGTTGCCATGGACGGGAGTAAATTTACTCACCCCACCCTTTCGTCATTCCCTCGAGTTGGAAGCATGTGCCAGCGCCTCTAATTCTCGTTGGGAGTTCAAAGTGTTGTCGTTTCCGAGGAAGAAAACTTTGATAACCTTTATCATTCTTCCTCTCCCTTACTATTCTTCTTCGTCCCCTTTTCTCTTTTCCTCCTCTTTCAATTGTCTCCTCCTATATTCATTCGTATACGTGCCGACCTCCTCGTCCTCGTTGCCCAACCCACCTCTCGGGCATGCGCCTTTGCGCCTCCCTCGCCATTCGACCATAATCATCCTTTCAATCGCAATCCATCATGTCACCCGCCGCAGGTCGCGCTCGCTCCGTCTTCGGCCGATTCCTCCTCCCGGGCGCCATCGCAACAACCGGCGCCGTCCTCGTCTATAGTTACCGGCCTCGAGATATCCCCGGTCACTCGCAACCAGCAGTGCCCCCTCCCACATTTGGCGCCGATGGCAGCTTCAAGCTCCCTCGTTTCCCCCGCGTGAAATCTCGCGACGAGCAATTGGCCGACCTGCGCAAAAGCTCTCAACCGAGCAGTGTCGAGTATGACATGCTCATCATCGGAGGCGGAGCCACGGGTGCTGGCGTCGCGTTGGATGCCGCCACCCGTGGTCTCAGGGTTGCTGTAGTTGAGCGCGATGACTTCAGCAGCGGAACAAGCAGCAAGAGCACCAAGCTTGTTCACGGTGGTGTGCGCTATCTTGAAAAGGCCGTCTGGAACCTCGACTACAATCAGTATGAGCTTGTCAAGGAAGCCCTCAAGGAGCGCAAATATTTCCTTCAGACTGCTCCTCATCTCAGCTCATGGCTCCCCATTATGCTCCCTCTCGACAAGTGGTGGAAAGCCCCTTACTACTGGGCTGGGACAAAATTCTACGACTTCCTTGCTGGCAGCGAAGGCATTGAAAGTTCCTATTTCCTGACCCGGAGCAAGGCTCTCGAGGCCTTCCCCATGCTGAAGCCCACCGATCTTGTGGGAGCTCTCGTCTACTACGATGGCGCTCACAACGACTCGAGAATGAACGTATCCATAGCTATGACGGCGGCTCTCTACGGAGCCACGGTTGTGAACCACGCCGAAGTTACTGATCTGATCAAGGACGACCAAGGAAGGCTTTGCGGTGCCAAGGTAAAGGACTTGGTTGCTTCCAAGGACGGTCGTTCTGTCGACGACATCACCATCAGAGCAAAGAGCATCATCAACTGCACCGGACCCTTCACCGATTCCATCCGCAAGATGGACGACCCAGAGTGCAGAGACATTGTCGCACCCGCCTCTGGTGTCCATGTCATTCTCCCTGGCTACTTCAGCCCTGGCAAGATGGGCTTGATCGATCCCTCCACCTCTGACGGCCGTGTCATCTTCTTCCTTCCCTGGCAGGGCAATACTATTGCCGGCACGACAGACTCTCCCTCGACCATTTCGCCCAACCCGCTACCCGACGAAAAGTCAATCAAATGGATTCTGAGCGAAGTTGGCCACTACTTGTCTCCAGAAATCAACGTGCGAAGAGGCGATGTCCTAGCCGCATGGTCCGGTATTCGACCGCTTGTCAAGGACCCCAAGGCTAAGAACACGGAGTCCTTGGTTCGCAATCACTTGATTGACATCTCTTCCTCTGGTCTGCTCACCTGCGCCGGCGGAAAGTGGACGACGTATCGCCAAATGGCCGAAGAGTGCGTTGATGCCGCCATTCAGGAGTATGGTCTCGTGCCCAAGTCTGTTGACGACGCTCCCCGAGTCAGTGGCACCGAAATGGTTGACGACGGTGCCATTCTCGATGGCTCATGTCAAACCCACAAGGTCCGCCTCATCGGCGCCCACGGCTTCAGCAACACCCTCTTCATCCCTCTCATCCAACACTTTGGCGTCGAGACCGAAGTGGCCAAGCACCTCACCGAGTCCTACGGCGATCGCGCCTGGACCGTAGCTGCCCTCTGCAAGCTGACCGATAAGAGATTCCCTGCTCGTGGTGAGCGCATCTCCCAGCTATATCCCTTCGTCGATGGCGAGATCCGCTATGCCGTCCGCCACGAGTACGCCCAGACCGCCGTCGACGTGCTGGCCCGCCGCACTCGCCTGGCCTTCCTCAACGCCCAGGCTTCTCTCGAGGCCCTTCCCAAGGTCATTGACATCATGGCCCAAGAGCTGAAGTGGGACAGCCGCCGACAGGACCTCGAGTGGAAAGAGTGTACGTATTATTCTCCCTGGTGTTTTTATCCTTCTGCCTAAAAGTGGCTTCTACTCACACACCATTATAGCTGTTGCCTTCCTGGAGTCGATGGGTCTACCCCAGCCGATGCTCTCCGCGACGCGTAAGCAGGTCGAGCAAGGCAAGATCGATTTTGCCAGTTCCTTGGAGTGGAAGATGTACTCGAGACATGACAAGCCCGAGTAAGTCTACCTGGTGACTTGTTTGACGGGGAAAGCGAAGGGTAAACGAGGGGCCGATTGGGCAGCTCTCAATGCATCAGAGAAGGCGTTTAAAATAGTCACGACATGTGTAGGATAAGACGGAGAGGAGTGGCTACAAAGGGACAGAAAGACCAAGTCCCCAGAGATGAGAGCCATGGTGCAAGGAAATACCTCAGCAGCAAGCCTCAGCTACCTCGAGTTGGATTATTCACTGGATGGATATTAGTCTCTTGAATTATAAAAGCAGAAAGCTCAGTAAACCACTCGTCTTTGATCCCGTGCCAATCATGGAACATTGGCTTGACCTCAGAGGTGCTGCATCAATCATCCGGATGTCATAAGTACAAATCACACGACCACCACCACCATAATGAAAACTTTTGCTTTGCATGAGAACCGCCGTCTTGTATTCACTTAGACATTATGCCTAATACACCCTCTCTTCTGAGTCGGGCACCTTCTTGGGACTGTCTAGGCTATAGTCCTGCGTGCTTTTTCTTTTCCATTCATACAAAAAGTCCATAATCGTCATAAGACCGAGTCCTGGGACATTCTTCCAGTCCTGCCTACTCGGTCAACCGTCCTAACCATGAGGGGGAAGGGTAGCCCCAATGCCCAAGAGGAAAATAAAGAAAAAAAGTCTGGAACGGGTGGTCTGGTGCGTACACTCAGTACCAAAGAATCTCGCCATGAAGAAGTGAAACCGCCTAATTCGAACGCCGCAATGCTTCCCAAAAGAACACAAAACGCCTCGCCAGCTGCACCTTGTAATGCCATCTATGTTGAGTAAACCCCGTGAATGCAATGTGTAATCCCGCAGCCCAGTTTACGCCAAGAAAAGAGAAGCAAGGAAAAGAAGCAGACCCCAGTGCGGATGTCTGCCCCTGAGAAATGTCGAGAGCAGCTAAAGCTTGCTCGATTGGTTGTCTTAGACTGAGCGAGTGTTGAACACACGCTCGAGTAGGTTGGCTCTGGCTCCATTCGCTCGTCGGTACGACATGTGGATGGTGTCGAACTCCTCCTCATGATGATTTCTTCGCGCAAGCTCCGCATCCCATCCGTACATGTCACTTCCGGCACCAGCATAGCAGCAAGAATTTGGTCCCAGGCTCGTAGCCGGGGCCATATTCTCGTAACTGTGGCAGGGAGTCGGCAAGAAACCAGACAAGTCGCTCAGCGTGGGTGACACGCTGATCCGGGCTTGCTCCTTGGGATCGATTTCGATGCTGTCGAAAGACATGGAAGCCGGATAGGTGCCAGAGGATGTAGTGTAGGCTGAAGAAGTAGGCTGTGAGGATGGGGAGTGGCTAGAGCCCCGAGTACTTTTCGATTGTGAGCTCGTACCAGGGAGCATCCTGTTTCTGATCCTGATATTCCTCCGAACCAGAGACATAGAGTGACCTTCCCGCTTTGTACCATCATATGCGGCCGTGTCGCCCCCATGTCCACCGCCTTGTCCGAAGTCAGAGGAATGAATTGACCCATTCTCTGACCCCGCGTGGCTAGACAACTGTTGATCAGGATTCGAGTCTTCCGAAACAGAGGCACCTCTGGAGAATCCACTGGTCCGATCAGCTAGGTTGGGTGTAGTAGGTAACGACGCGACCTGCCACCTTCAAGAAGGATCTCGCAGGTGCAGATCTTCATCTATTGATGAAGATGATGTGGGGTTGGTACGGCGGTTGGTATTTTTGCGGGTAAAACCGAGCTTGGCTCCCATCTTCTTCCAGCCTTTGCTGTGGGCGGCAACCGCACGTTGAAGTCCCCCAGGAGAAGAGTTGTTAAATGTCCATTCGGATGTGGGCGGGGTAGTGGGCGGTGTCATGGGCTCGTTCCCTGCGGGAGAGTTGCAGTCACTATCGTCCGCGACGCTGTCGGCTTCGAAGCTTTGCATCGAGGACGTGGAGCGCACGGGGCCTCCCATTCTGTGATGAGGTGCGAATCGAGGAGACCGGGCCGAGTCATCGGGGTGGCCATCGAGATGCATGGGGGAGACAGACTCGAGGAAGGGGACCAGGAGGGAATCGTTCATGAGTTCGTAGATGATTCGGCCGGCTTGGTCGAGTTGTGAGAAATGCGGAGGTGAGGGGCCGCAAGGGAGGGCGAGGAGGTGGTCTCGCACGTGGGCGGGAATGTTGACCTCCCTGGGAGCACAGGGGATGATGTAAACTTGGATGAGCTTCTCCCACAGGGAACAGACGCGGTCGTCGTTGTCGCGTGTCCGGCAAGGGGCTTCGACGATGAGCTCGTTGTAAAAGGCGGAATAGCGCTGGGCGTCCAAGGTGAATTCCAGAGACTCCATGCAGTGGTTCTGGGACAGGTAGGCCATGAAGGCGCTGAGAGTCCATGGTGGTGAAGCGACATCGAGGAGAATCTCGCTGAGGGTGGGGGGTCGGGAACCCATGGCGTTGGTTGGAGTCGAGGTTCCAGAGAGAAGTGCTTCGCTCAGTGGCCTCGAAGGGGGGAGCTCAGAGTCGAAGAAGTCCTCGAAAGCTGAGCCGGGTTGAGGAGATGGCGGTTGTGATAGCGGTTGTGGGATGGGGCTCACGCACTCTGGGGATTGCCTCCACATCCGCGATTTGCCCATATCTCTCGAGCAGGGCCGTTCTGACACGTCCCGCCTCGGAGGAGGATGGCACGAGAGGAAGAAGTAGAGAAGATTCGAATTGACCGGGTGGGAGGACCGAGATCAAGTACTGGATCCGTGGAACCGTGGAGGAGTGCTCGTCGATGGTGGCGTCCTGCGGGCGTCGGTGATGGGGAGACTGGCGTGAAGGCTCATATGACAGGCACAAGCAACGGCGCCGAGTCTAAATTAGCCCTGCCGAGAGAAGTGAGGGGGCCAGGGAATCAAGATTGTTGCGCCTGTGCAAGCTGACTTTGGCAGACGCAATGCGGGGAGGCCAGAGGAGAGAAATGGCCGGTGGTGTCGGAGTCGAGAATGCGGAGGAGAGTGGTGGCTTGGTGAAGGACGGCAAGAGGATTGCAAGGCGAGTCGGCGTCTGGCAAGTCCGACGAGGGATCGATGGGAGGCAGACAGACAGTCAGCAGATGAGATGTTGCATCAAGCTCGGAGAGGGCCGCATGCAGCACGGCGAGTCGTTCTCTGGAGTCGCCGAAGTGAAGTCGTCCACAATCAGTCCCAAAGCGGCCTTGGCGGATGCGTCTTTCAGAAGAGGCAACCTCGACGTCCCGGCAGACTGGAATGTGAAAGCTGAGGGGCGGCGAATGCAATCGACGGGCCGTGATCCGTGGAGGAGAGGGGCGCGATGAAATGGCGACGATGCGATCGCAAAGGAGAAGACCGGACAAGTCGACAGCTATCGCGAGGGGAGACTTTGGTGGCGTGGACGAGAGAGTCTGCTGGGTAAAGTGAACCGGCTTGGGGTTGGGGTTGGGGTTTGGAGTTGGCGAGGCGAGGAGAGGAATGCAGGACAGGGGCCTCTAAAGTATATCGGAGGTCCAGGCCTGGATTAAGCGGAGAGGAAAGAGCCAAGGTTCAAGCCCGGAGGAGTCAGCTAATCCAGACGGCTGGATACTTTTTGTTGCTTTTGGTGCTTTGGGTGTTGGGCGGATGACGAAGTGCAATTGGGCCTGTCTCGGTCGTTTGGCAGGTATGCCGCGTCGCTGTCGAGTTATGTGTGTGTCGTCACTGGCGATGGATGGTGTAAGGCGGCCCCGGGGAGGCGGGAGGGCGGGCAGGCGGGATATGTACGAAGAGGATGGGATCTGGAACGATGCCGGCATGGGGCAGCTCTTCGTTGTTTTATTAGGAGCCTCAAAGCACCCAGACAATACGTAGCAGAACCCTGTCGGGCAGTTTTGGGTCAGAAGGACAGAGGCCAAAAGTGGACGGGAAGGAGGAAGGAAAAAAAGAACGAAGGAGGCGTGGGCCTAGTGACGAGATGGGCAATGGATCGTGAAGCGGAGTGCGCGAAGGGGTGAGGAAGGAGCACTGGAGCAGATGGATGCTAGCCCGCTATTAGGTAGGGAGCAGAAGGGAGCAGACGGAGAGAGGCCAAGCGCCAGTTGGGTGGAAGGTGGAGGCTAGCGTTGGCCTGAGAAATGGAAGAAAGGGAAGAAGGAACGATTCAACCCACTGGGCAGGCGCGCCGCGCGACTGGCAAGAGCGAAGGGCGAAGGCGGCGGCGACGGCGGCGGCGACGACGAACGAACCACGATGGATGGATCTTCGTACGTAAGGTACTTATCCCTGCAAGCGTCTTTGAGGAAGAGTTCCATGGCAGGGGCCCGGGCTGAAGAGAAGAAGGGAAGCGGAATCGAAGCAGGGAAGATTTTCGAGAAGGCGAAGATGAGGGACAGGGGGAGGCACTTGCTTCCTGGTCGTTG
>JAMQMW010001717.1:2099-86498 GCA_024115155.1 Thelonectria blattea
ACAACGTCGAGTACGCGTTTGACGCCGAGCGGCAGACGCTGGAAATGGTGGTCAAGGCCGATTCGATCCGCGCCGGAGACGAGTTGACTATTTCGTACGGAGACAAGCGCACGCCGCTGGACTTGTATCTTCGGTACGGGTTCCGGTGTCGGTGCGGGACGTGTCCGGGGTTGGTGGGTGATGGGGAGGAGGTTGAGTGGTAGGATGGCTCTAGGGAATGCTCCTCTTGGGAATGCTGCTCTTGGAAACGCTCCTCTTATTACTTCTACCTTTTTATCCTGCTCTTATCTCTTGGGAAATGGCGTTTGGGTTGTGGGTGTCGGGTTGGGTGCTTTCTCGAGCATGTAGGATAGACAAGGGGCCAAAACCCGCGAGACAAACAAAAAAAAGGCACAGCATCATCACATCAGGATGCTCGGGAAGGTATTGGATTCCATTTTCTTTTTGTTTCTCTCCTTGGTGAGGCCATCTTGGAGTCCGAAATACAAGCACCGAGCCACTCCCTCTCTCCTTAGAAGTTGACTCTCATAACCCTACACCACAACCTCACCAACATCCCCATCCTTCAAAGCCCCCAGGAGCATCCTCGCGATATCCCGATCCGCCTTGTCATCCGTATTCCCCATCTCATCCCACACCGTCTCGATCCACTCGGCCGAAATGTCCGGCATCGGCCCGTCGAGGTACATGCCCTCGAACTCGCTCGTGCCCCCCGGCGACTCCTCGTGTGTCCGGAACGCGTCGGTCCCGAGGCCATCGATGCCTTCCGAGGGAAGCGCGGTAGTGCTCGCCGGTTGGTTGGCTGCCAGCTGGGACCGGATTTGGTCGCCGAGGGCTTCCATGGCGGCTTCCGAGGTGTGCGAGGCGTGGCAGGAGTCGGTTTGCGAGAGGGGCGAGCTGTGAGAGTCGGAGCCGGAGTGGCTGGATTGCACAGCTGGCAGTCCGTTGCCCGAGGGGTTTGGTCCCGTTCCCGTCCCGTTTGCGGTGCGGTTGGCTTCTATCAGTGCTCTCAAGGGGCTGAACCCCCCTACGAAGAGCCCTCGCAAACTCACCGGGAAGTCCCCGTCTTCGGGCAAACGGCCCTTGCTGAGACTGACGTCCAAAGCCAGGGCGAGTCTCAAGTACGAACTCGGCTGCAGCGCCAGAATGTCGGTCCAGTCGGAAATAGTCGACGCCCGGTTCTCCCCCGCGGGATTCGCATTATCCACCTGAGCCAGGTCGACAACATGCCGCACAATCTCGCTCACCCAGTCAACGCCATCATACTGCGGCTGATACGTCCTCATCGCCTCGATGAGGATGTTGAGCCGGTGCTGCTTCAGCGCCGAAGCCGCGTCCGCATCGAGTCTCGGCTCGTCACTCCTCGCCGGCGCCGAGAGCTTCACGTCGAGGATGTTGAGAACCAGCGGGAGCGCCGTGCACGCCACGGCCGAGATGGGCAGCCACCGCGCGAGCTTGAGGTGCACCAGCTCCTTGAGGCACTCGGTGACGCCGGCCGCCGCGTCCTGCAGCTCGTGCCGGCTCTCGTGCAGCGTCGAAGCCGTGTTGCGCACGCCCTGGAGGACGGCTAGGTGGAGCATCTCGTGGTGCGCCAGAACGACGCGCGACGAGTGGTAGTACATGTACATGAGGTTCGTGTACAGGATCACCGAGTCGTGCTGGAACTCGGTTCTGCTGTCGGTAGCGCTGCGACCGAACAAGGGGAACCTCGACGTCGCCGACTTGTGCCACCGTCGCAGCGCCGTCTTGCACTCTTCCACCCGGTGCGCGTCCTCGGGCTTAGACTGTCTCCCCCAGCCGGGAGCGTCGTCCAGCGGAAACACGAGCATGATGATGTCGGTCAGCACCACGTACAGCTCCAGCACCTGGGCCAGGATCTCGGCGAGCGTCCTCTTGGTGCCCGGGTTGTAGACGCACGATCGCTCAAACTCGTTGTCCAGGTCGGCAAAGCCCAGGATGGGGTTGGAGTCGAAGTCGAAGTGCGCCTTTGTGATCTGTATGGGCCGCCGCATGAGCAGACCCAGTGTGCGGTCGCGGATGACGCAGCACCACCAGACCTTCTTGAGCATGTTCTGCTTGCGGTGCTGCATCGGGTGCGTGTCGGCCGAGAAGACGGGCATGGCGGCGTAGTGGTGAGCGTCGGCGCTCTTTGCGTGCTGCACCGCGAGGCTGAGCCACGACGTGTTTGGGTTACGCGTCGACGAAGGCGACCAGAACGACAGCAGCAGCGCCGCCTGAGCGATCGACAGCGACGACGACTCCGTCTCCAAGTCGTAGAGCAGCTTGGCCCTCCGGTACAAGGCAGCGCGGGCGGCCCGGATGTTTGCGTGGCCCAGGGCGCGCACCGAACTGCGCGACACAAAGTTGCACGAGGCGAACAGCACCGCCTGGAACACCAGCAACGACATGCGCTCCGTCGGCACCCCCGCGCTGGGGCTGTGGCAGTAGAGCTCCCAGAAGTCGCCCTCGTTGAACAGCGGGAGCAGCGGGTGCACGTGGAGGAAGTACTGCTGGAGGAACTCGTCCAGCAGCGCTCGCGTCGGCACCCGGAGGCATCCCTGCTGCTCGAGATAGTTGACGTCTTGGGGCGGGATGTTGGCGAGGTTTCCCATGGAGAGGAACGGGTAGTACGAGTAGACCACGTCCGAGGCGAGGCCCATCGGGGCGTCGCCGGGCCAAGTGCTGTTGGTGGAAGGCTGCTTCATCGGGTCGGGGTAGTTGTTCACTGAGACGCAAACGGTCAGCTTGGTTCCTCTCGGTTCCTCGCGGGGTGTAGCTACCTTGGACTTGCGGCTGTGCTTCGACCGAGTCTGTCATGAGGCTGTCTCGTCGACCATGACCCTGTGCTTCAACTCCACGCCCAAACATGTCATCTTGAGCAGTCTGAGGAGCCGCCTCGGCGAGCGTCTCCATCCTAGACTTGACGACGGCTTCGGCGGAACTGGACGCGCAGGCATGCGAGTCTTTGGGCGAATAAGGCGGATGCGAAGCCTGGGCGTCATCGCTCCCAGTCTCACGCTGAGGTCTTCGGCTGCGAGAAACACGTCAATTCGTGACGAGGACATTGCTTTCGCCAGTCAAAGACTTACAACCTAGACGCCCTTCCCGTCACGACACAAGCCTCGCTGTCGAGGTAGCAGTTCATACACGGCCTTCCCCTCTGAGAGACATCGCAGCGGACTTTTCGGGCCCGGCACGAGAGGCAGGCTTTGAGCGCTCGCTTCCGGATCTTGGTTGGCGGTTTGTGTTTGTGTTGGTGGTCTGGAGCTTGGGTCTCGACTGAAGTCATTGTCGTGGCCATGTTGCTGTGAGTTGGGGATAACTTTGACTGAATCTGTTTGAACTGAGATTGGTCATTCCATCAAAGGGGGAAGAGAAGGAGGGAAAGAGAAACGGAAACGAAAAGAGGGAGATGATGGCGGCAGTTGGAGTAATCCTACACCCTTGGATGCCCCAACTTCACGAGATGCGGGGTGTGGAGGTCTGTGGAGAGACGAAGAGTCCAAGAGTGTGGGGTATGGGGTAAAAGAGAGGCCATCTCGAGACGCAAAACCAGGTCATTGAGACGATCTGGATGTTGATTGTAGTATAATCGACGTCGTTCGAGTCAGAAAGGGCGACGAGGTGCATATACATGAGTCGAACAAGTTGTGGGGGGTCTCCTTCTCCCCCTTGTCATGATGCTTCCCCTCAGAGGATTCGGTTATCATTTACCGTCAACGTCTTAATTCCGCCGCCTCTGAATCATTAGCACCGAGACTGCCGGAAGATGGGTGCCAGATGACTGGGATGAGATCAGATGAAAGCTAAGGTCCAGGGCATTGCCATCTACTCTGTGACGGTACTTACCGATTGGAACCTGATGCAAGGCGTTCTGCTGGAATGATGCCTTGGGAGATGCGTTGTAAGTTGAAACGAGCTGGACTGTATACAATATCGATTGTGGATATAACGTTAGACAACGACCCGACGGGACTGAAAAAACGCGACAGGTGTGATCCTAGAAATAGCAGCGCATATATCCATTTGTGATTTTTGGTCTCGTGAACCTCTATCCCTTAACGCCTTGCCTCTGATGCCCGGAATTCTGATTACTGCTCTTTAGTCCCAATACTTGATCTCGCCGTCCAAACCCGCGGTAACCACCTTGCTTGATTCCTGCGGGTGCCACTTGACACAGGTGATGGCCTGGTTGCCTGCCTTGAACTTGTGGTACATCTTGGACGTCTTCCAGTCCCAGAAGCACACGTATCCTCCCTGGTCGCCAGACGCCAGGAATTGGCCGTCGGGACTGCAATCCAGGTCGATGGCCAGACCGGCATTGTTGTGGCCGCGATAGCTCTTCTTCCGGTTGAGACGGAACTTGTCGTTCGCCCCGTACACGAGAATCTGGTTGTCGGAGCTCTGGTAGGCGACGTACTTGCCGCTGGGGTGAGGCGCGGCCCGAGTCATAGGGTACATGTCCGGCTCTGCAATGTACTTGATTGGGACGGGAATGTTGTAGTCCCAGGCTCGGAGGGATTTGTCGTCGGACGTGGTCATGAAGCGACGGTTCTCGTCAACGAAAGTGATGGTGTTGACGGCGGCCAAGTGGTGGTCGTATTCCTGCACCACCTCATTGGGGGTTCGGATGTCAAACTGAACAATCTTCTTGTCCGACATGCCGGCGAGGAACTCGTTGGAGTGCGCAGGATCCGGGTTGAACTTGATGACGTGGGGGGTTTTGCCAGTCGTAAACTTGCTGATGCAAACACCCGTCTCCGTGTCCCACAGCTTGATCATGCGATCGTAAGAGGCAGATATGAACTGAGTACCCGACTTGTTGAAATCCAGATCGGAGAGGGCCCTGCCGTGACCAGCGTACGTCCGTAGCAATTCGCGATCGTGATAAATGTCGAAGATCTTGACGGTAGTGTCCGCACTACCCGACAAGAGGAGATGTCCAGAGCCAGGGAAGAAGCGCAACACCGTGACGGCCTTCTTGTGGTCTTTCCAGCCATGAACCTGCTTCTTGGGGATGTAGTTGGTGATGCTTCCACGCTCCTTTCGCAAGTCGACGTCCAAATCTTGCGGGACGTGCATGTATGTTCGTCCTTGGTAGTCGTGCTCGGCCGATCCGTGGAATGTCGTCGTCTCGTCGCCCATCGCTTCCACCTCTTTCCTTCGCTCGATAGCTCCCGCGGGAGCCTTGACGACCGTGCCGCTCTCAACCACATCCTCCTCTTCGACAACCTCATATTCTTCGTCGCTGGCAAGTTCCTCGTCCTCCCCCACCTCTTCGTATTCGGTTCTCTTGTATCTGGCCCATGGTCCGACGTAGGCGCCAGGGCCCTCCGCGATGGTCGCATTGCCCTTGTCTTCTCTCCCGGCGCGTATCCGCGCAGCAGCTTCCTTGATCTGGGCGTTGGTTTGGTATTCTCTCTCGGGGCCGCCTGCTCGTTCGACCGCTCGGTGCTTGGCTCTGAAGGTGTGTTCGCTGACAAAAGTTTCCGTCGCGAAGCCGGTCAAAACATTTTTGCGCTTGACCGCGGTCGAGTTGTCCTTGTAGGGGTTCGCGGGACCTTGAGCGACAGTCATGTTTTCCGCCGAGTAAGGCACCACGGCGTGGTCTGGGCCTGCTTGCTCTCGGACGATGAGCGCGTCCTGGGGCGCCATGTTTGGCGGGTATTCCCCAAAGTCGGCCATTTTGAACGATGGAAAATATTGTTTGGCGACGTGAAAACGTGACGTCGATGTTTGGCCCAAGCCGTCGCGACAACAAGAACTCCAAGCATGAAAATCCGGTGTCACGTGATATCAAATATGCGTTTAGGAAGGTTGATGCGCCGTTTGCGCGCCGTTGAACCAGAGCACATTCAAAGTGCATTATTTTACAACAGTCATATTGAATATTATCGCATCTCGTCTCTTAAATTTGATCATTACTCAGTTATCATGCCAGAAAGCTGACCGAACAAACGTTGAGGAGGCGACAAAAGCAACAAGCTCCAACAAACCAGCTCGCATCGCCGTACCACCGCCCAGCAATAGAACCTAATCAACCAGAGCGCCAGCCAGCACGACAGCACGTTATATACGCCAAGCCCCGTCTCTCTTTAGAGCCCATCATCAGTCTATACCCTCTTCCACTCGTTATTTACTGCCTCAGCAGACTTGTCTCTCCCCTCGAAACTTGCCAGCCGACGCCGTTGGAGCGCGGCTTGCAGTCGTGTAGTTTCTCTGTCCATCCAGTTGCTCATCGTTGGCCTCGGATGCGAGTCGGGAACCGGTTCGCGATTTACAATCGTAGGCGCTTAGGAGGACTCGTCACGGATGAGGGCGACAATCATGCTGTAGAGGTAGAAGAAGAACATGATGAGGTGGAAGCCAAGCTTGAAGAAGGATTCCTGTCATGTGGTTAGAAAAGCGAGAAAAGTCCGAGCGATGCCATCATACCTTCTTATGGACGTTCAGCTTGCGGAAGATTTCGGTGGCGTCGAGCAGGTGAGTGTTGTCGACAATCCTAAAATCTGGTCAGCCGCGCACAAGGACAACAATCTCGAGGCCATACTTCTTGACGTTCCAGCCGAGGAGAGGCAGGTTCAGGATCAGAGGGACCCAGTATCCGTTGATAAGGAAGAGGAAGGTCAGGAAACCATGAACGGCGGCTTCGGGAATGATGTAGGTGTTGAGTCGGTTGCAGAGGTCAATGGGGTTGATGTAGTCACTGTAGCACGCCCAGTTAGCTCTCGATCCCGAGGTTTGTAGAGGTTGCAAATCGGCCAGGGCGCAGATTTTGGTATCGGCACAGTAGGGTTGCGACATACCACTCAAGATCGCTATACATGATGGTGAAGAAAACCTGCAAGAACAGGTTGACGGCGTTGATCAACACCGACAAAAGAAACAACCAAGCCTCGCCGGACATCATTTTGCCTGATTTTTTGTTTTTGTTTTGGTGAAATTAGGTGGGATGCGGGTTTGTCGAGGTCGAGGTCGAGGTGATTGTGTCTCGGGATGGAGGACAGCTGTTCGTGGAGCTCAGTCACAAGCTCCTATTTGCGCGCGCGGACAAGGGTTGCGTCGTCTGATTGAAAAGGCGGACAAGAGACGAAGAGGGCGAGGAAGAAAGTTACCACAACGTGGCCTGGGTGGAAGGATCAAGGGCGGATGACGAAAAGCACTTGGAGTCCTGAGGCGGGAAACGGAGAGTGGTCGAGGTGGGGGAGGCAGAGAGAAGGGGAAGAAAAGTGGTGGCGGGCGACGGATGGTGTGGTTACTCTAGCGGGAGTCGAGGTGGTAATCCTGGCGATGAGTTTTGTCTCTTTTGGCGCAAACCTGGTGGAGAGGTGATAGAAGGTGGAGGAAACCTGGAAAGCCTTCTGCTGCGTCTGCCCGTTCTCAGAGCAAGGGACCAGACCCGCTGTAACACTTGGGATAAAAACTGTTAGCGGCGATGATGGAAGAGGCTGTCGAGCTCGGTGGCCTTCTTTCAACCCGCCGTCTTCCTACGGATACGTACCTGGAACTTGAAGTGAGTGCATCCGTTGCATGGAAGCCCACTTGCGGTGGCGGGTGGCGCGTGCCTGCCCTGGAACGGCATAGGCGCCTCAACTGTGGCCTCAAGTGTGGCTGGGAAACGGGGTCTCGTCCATTAGAAACCAACTCGGCCGCATACGTGTATCGACCAGCTCAGCCAGCTTGTCATCGCCTCTCTGCTTGCATCTCAGACATGGATCCCGTCTGTTAGTTGCGTCACACGACATGGTTGCAGCTCTGCGTTCGGCCGCCCCACCGCTGTCGCTTTGAATTGGAACCATCATGGCCTTTTGCTATCCTTCTTCTATCCCGGACAAACATCTGGGCGGCATATTCCGAGTTGACCGGAGAAGGTTTCGGTTCAGATATCTAGGCACATCGGCAAGTTCGGCTCCGGAAATGATTTATTCGTCTCGCTTTCAACCCTTCAACCCCCCCGCTCAAGAGCAACCCGACTGTTGCCATCCCGCCTAACTCCTCTGAATGCCTCCCATGACACCATACAACTGAATGAATTCCTATCCTTCAAAATCACAACTTCCGCCACTTCCGAAATTATCTTCCGATGCGAGGATTACCCCAGGCTACGTCGACTTCGCTCCATCAGCCTCAATCCTGGGAAGAGGTCCTCCAGGAGAGTCTGCCTGTCTTGCCGTCAGGACTTCAACGCCGTCTTCCGTAACCAGCAGCGTGTGTTCTGCAAAACTAGTCAGCATGTTTCAAGTGGACGATATTTCCAACGTCTTACCGAACTGCGCCGTCAGCTTCCCGTCGATGGTCGTACTGGTCCAGTTGTCGGGCCATGTAATGTCTCGGTACTTGCCAACTGCAATCATTGGCTCAATCGTAAACGTCATTCCCGGCTTACACTCGCCGATGGCCTTGTTTTTCGCATAATGGGGGACGTTGGGAGGGCAGTGGAAGAGCTTTCCCACACCGTGACCGCAATACGTCCGGATAACGCTGCAGTTGTTCTTCTTGGCATGCTTCTCGATAATGTTGCCAAACTCTCGGATCAGGACACCAGGTTTCACCGCCTTGATAGACTCCTCCAAGCATTCACGGGCCGTCTCAACGACGCGAACGGTATCGGGGTCGGCCTTGGCGCGGTCACCAATATAATAGGTCTCGTTCAGGTCTGCGTGGAATCCCCCATGGTAGAGAGAAATATCGATGTTGAGGATATCGCCGTCGAGTAGGACACGCTGGTCGGGGATGCCGTGGCAAATAACTTCGTTGACTGAGGTACAACAGGACTTGGGGAAAAAGTTGTAGTTCAAGGGAGATGGGTAAGACTGCAGATTACGTTAGTCGTCAGCCTCAGGGTGACGGAATCCGTCAAGACAGGTCGCAAGATATACTTCACGCTCAATGCAGGCCTTGTGGACGATCTCGTCGATGAAATCGGTGGTGACGCCTGGTTTCGCTGCCGCTGCCGCAATATCGAGAACCTCGCGCGCGAGCTTGCAGACCTTTCGCATGGCATCCTGACCGGCCTTGTCGAGAATTTCGATCTTGTTGCGGCTAGACAGGGAACGACTGTACTTGGGGTTGCCATCCTGCCACCAGACGGGGTGCTGGATCGACTTGGGGAGCGTTCGGTGCGGTGAGAGGGGGTAGACGGGTCGAAGACTGCCAGCGTAGGGGAAGTTCGGGAACGGGTTGTAGTAGCCGGTAGCTGGATCTGGTGAGATTGCTTTCGGAGGGAAGATATGGTGGAGGATATTACTTTGCGACTTGTGCATCGTCTTGTGAAGGCTCTATGGACAGTTAGCAGGTGGCCGAGTTGAGATTTGCCAAGTGAAGCTCAGTGACTAACCCAGTTTCTCTTGAAGCAGTCTTGCGAGCAAAAGAAGCTATCCTTAATACCCAGCTTCAGGCATGTCGGGCACTGCAAAGAGCCAGCATCATTCTCACAGTCGGCGCCCATACACTTTTTCTTGGTCGGCGGCTCGGAGGTCATGGTGGCGGATTGGAGGGGTTGCCGGTGCGCGAGAGGTCGTTGGTGAGATGGTCGTCAAGGGCACAAAGGAACTGTGAAAACGGGTTGCAAAATTGTCAAGCGCAAGAGTAGCCGTATGCGAGTGTAAGAATCTACAAAGCAACAAAATCAAAGTCGCCAACGTCTTAAATCTGTGGTGCACAGAGCGCGGGTCTCTTCGTGGGTGGATGTCGGCTCTCACGACTCGGTGGCATGGTGGGGCTCACCCCGGCGGCCGCTAAAACTAAACCCGCAAAGCCGTGCTCCCGATGCTGGATATATGCAACAAAAAAGGCACAGGTCTGCGCGAGGAAGTATCCTTCTATTGAGGCGTCGAATAAAAAATGTCCCCAGTTTTCCTTATCTTATCGGGATCCTAGTCGCCTCCAGTCCGAACCCGTTGAGTCAAGTACAAGCTTGTAACGCTCATTGAAGAGCTTCTCTTCCGTTCGTCCTTGTCTTGACAACTTTTCAAGCCAAAGATGGAGAAAACTCAGAAGATTGTTGTTGTTGGTGCAGGACCTGTTGGGTCATTGGCGGCCTTGTATGCTGCTCAGAGGGGGTATGAGGTTGAAGTCTATGAGCTTCGTCCTGGTAAGTCTTCATTGCCATTAATAGCCTGAACTAGGTGCAATTCTCTTGTCCTGGGTCTATCCGCGAACGAGGTTTGAGTTGTGAGGCGAGGAATTGCGCAATTATCATATGTCTTCGACTTCCAACGAAGGACTTTGCACAACTCTTCAACTATCCCGCAGCATTATTTACAGAAACCTGTTCGTGTTAGATCTTCAACCCACTAATTGGTTTCTAGATCTTCGCGACCCAACCACAATCCCGCTCAACTTCACAAAGTCCATCAATCTCGCCATTTCAGAGCGCGGAATCAACGCCATGCGCCATGCCGGCCAACCGGATCTTCTGGAACACGTCATGGCCACTACCATTCCCATGAGAGGACGAATGATTCATGGTCGACGACCCAATGGCACTTTATTCGAACAATCCCAAGATTACGATGTCAAGGGCCGGGTAAGATTAATACCTCAACTCGCGAGTGACCTGAAGCTAACGTGACTCATCCAGGCCATTCATGCCATTGACAGAGCAGGCCTCAATAAGCGACTCCTAGATATCCTAGAGGGCATGCCCAATGTCAAGCTGTTTTTCAGCCACAAGCTCACAGGCGCCGACTTTCGATCATGCAAAGCCTGGTTCGAGATCCAGGACAGCCATCCGGACAAGGGCTCTCGTCCCAGCGAAATCGACACCGCATTCGATCTCATGATTGGCGCTGACGGTGCTCACTCTGCCGTCCGCTATCACTTGATGAAGTTCACGCGGATGAACTACCAGCAAGAGTACATCGACACTCTTTGGTGTGAGTTTCAGCTGAAGCCCGTTCTCGGCGACAAGGCCGATCCCATGTCCAAGTTCCGGATCTCTCCGAACCATTTACACATTTGGCCCGGCAAAGACTTCATGTTCATCGCCATCCCTAGCGATGTAAGTCGGAACCCAGTTGGCCCCTGCGTCAATTGCTGACAACTCACTAGGATGGTTCCTTCACATGCACGCTATTCATGCCAAGCAAAGAATTTGCCGATCTCGAGAGCAACTCGTCAAACTTGCCCTCCTTCTTCGACAAGCATTTCCCTGGTGTCACCGATCTGATCCCCAAACAAGAGCTCATTGAGTCGTTTGAGACAAACCCCCACCTTCCACTCGTCAGTCTCAAGTGTAAGCCATACCACTATGGCTCCTCTTGTGTCATCGTGGGAGACGCGTCGCACGCAATGGTTCCCTTCTACGGCCAGGGTATGAATGCGGGCATGGAGGATGTGAGGATCCTATTTTCCATCCTCGACAAGCACGCCCAGCTAGATGAGACCAACAACCCAACCAAAGAAGCAACCACTTCCACCACACCCGCATTCCAGCGGGCGCTGGCCTTGTCAGAGTACTCTGCCACTCGACCAGCCGACGCACACGCCATTAACGACTTGGCATTGCAAAACTACGTCGAGATGAGATCGTCCGTCCTCTCCACACGCTATCGTCTGCGCAAGTTCCTCGAGGAGTTTATGAGCGTCCACCTCCCCAGCTTTGGCTGGCAGACCAAGTACTCGAGAGTCAGTTTCAGCAATGAGGGATACCTCGACGTTATCCGGAAGAGCGACTCTCAGGGTAAGACTCTGGTGCGTGGCTTCTTCGCCTTGCTGGCGAGTCCTCTCATTCTTACAGCAGCCGCTTTTGGATATCGGCACAGGCGAACGCTCGGCAATGTTGTGGCCGCGTTGCGAATGGCATTGGCTGAGGGGCGAGCCTAGAGAAGCGAAGATAATATGTACATCAGGGTTCAAAAGCCATTGCCTTCAAGATACTCACTACCGACACCGGTTACATTAACAGCTATATTGTACGATAAAGAGGAACTAAGAGGTCTCCTGGTGGTTAGTGTCGTGTGGTTAGTAGCAACCAGCATCGGGTTAACGGAACCAGAGCACATTCGCTGCCGACAAAATTGATTCGCTTATATCAGTAAAGAGAATAGAATGAGTTCCTGTAAGATGAGTGATGGCAATTGAATATTTTGTGACCCAGTGTCTATGCTGTGCAACTTGGTGAGGGTCTCGAGCTAGGTCGTATTGTGTGAGAACTTCCGCAACGAATCACAATTCTGACGAAAGGAGATGGAAAATAAAGAGCAATAAGAATTTAGGAGGATAATATTCGAAAAGGCTTCACCTACTAACACAAGTAGCCAAAAGTTCATAATGGCAATGTTCAAAGAGTTCATCTGCCACCGTCGAAGATATGCATCAATGCGAATCCATCCTTATATGCGAACGCCCATCAAACCCGCTTAGTCATCCACTCCTCTGAAATTTTGGTGACGGCTTCCTCACCAACCACGACTCGACGACGACGACGACCCCCAGCGCCGACACTCCGTTCAATCGAAAACTCCGCCGACCGCACCCACGGCTGGAGTCCCTTCACCAATCAATCGACCTCACATCGGACTAGACGCTTCAGCAGAAACGCCAAAGGTGAGCAGAGCACCCAACCCTCCCAAGCATGCCCTCGTGATCCCATCCCAATTGCTAACATGACATCTTCCCATCAGTCCGACCAATTCGACCTCCATTGACCATTCGCAAACCAGCGCCTCACACCTAAACCTCGATCGATCCCCCCTCCCGACCGCCCACAATGCCTTCCATCCTCAACATCGCGAACATGTGTTCGCACCTCCAAAACTCCTCCCGGGCCCGCCTCGGCATCACCTCCGTCAAGAACTGCAAATACAACCTGCAACTCGCCCTCGCCCTCCACCGCTCCGGCTTCTTCTCCTCCGTCTACCGCGCGGGCCCCACCCCTCCCACGCCCGAGCAGATGGTCTCGCAAGCCCCCGAGCCCCTCACCCACGCAAACGTCGCCCACATGCGCCTCTGGCTCGGCCTCAAGTACTGGGACAACAAGCCCGTGCTGTCAAAGGCCAGGGCCATCAGCACCCCCAAGCGCATCATGACCGTCGACATCAAGGAGCTAGCCCGCCTAACGAGGGGGTTCCCCACGAAGCTCAAGGGCGGCGTCGTCGAGGGCTTGAACCTGGGCGAGTGCATGTACGTGGCCACCTCGCGAGGCGTCTTGGAGTCCCGGGAAGCCCTGGCTAGGAAAACTGGCGGTGTGTTGATGTGCCGGGTGTCATAAATCAAGAAGAGGAGGATACGAGAAACTTCGGAAGGGGCTCGTGGCGGTTGGATGGTGCAATGCCTCAACATGTCATGATATGAGGGGAGACTGTACAACTAGAGGAAGTGCTCAAACAAGAGCACATCGTGTAAAAGAGAAGAATTTAACATGGCAGGGCTTCGTCACCAAGTGTATCAAATAAATGAGTTGGTTTGATGGCCTTTCCAATGTTAATGTAGTTAAATTCACCATTCGCCTTCGCTGTTAACAGGTATCTTATACAATAATTTAAAATCTCCCCAACTTGATAGCTTTTCGTTTGGTATCAATCTGCCGCAACCTATTGCGTAGCCGAGTCCTTGGTAGGGATGGTCTCTGGGTTCTTCTCATCCTCCTTGGGCTTTTCCTCGCTGACTTCCTTCTCTTCCTCTTTTCCTGCCTTGGGTGATGTGACATCTTGAGTGGGCAGTTCAATCTCGGCCTTGGCCTCTTCGGTAGGGCCCTTGGTTTCGTCGGCATCGGCCTCGACTGAAGCACTTTCTGTGGCGGCGGTGGGAGTCGTGTCTTCGACCGCAGGAACCTCCTGAGAAGCAGCGGGGGCACTCTCCTCGACTGAGGCAACTTCCTCGGCAGCGACGGGAGCAGCCTCCTTGACTGAAACAGCCTCCTCAGTAGTGGCAGGGGTAGTCTCCTTAACTACGACGTCTTCTTCGACGGTGGCGGGAGCAGTCTCCTTCGCGGGGGCAACGTCGTCGGCGGCAATGGGAACGGGCTCCTTGCTTGGGACAGCCTCCACGGCGGTGGCAGGCACAGTCTCCTCAACGGGGGCAGCTTCCTCAGTCTCCTTAAACTCTTGGGTCGCAGCTTCGGTGTTGATAGGCTCGACGGCCTTCTCAACCTCAGCCTTCAGCTCGACAGCTGAATTCTCAGGCTCCTCGGTCTTGACATCCTCGACCTTGGGTTCGTCGCTTGTCGCGGGCTCTTCCTTGGTAGGCTCGACCTTGGGCTCTTGGGCAACAGGCGTAGGCTCGGCAATCTTCTTCTCCTCTTGGACAGATTCAACGACCTCGACAACGGCCTTGGGTGCAATGGTCAATTTTTCAATCTCCTCGGCCAAGGCAGATGCCACATCCTCCTCCTTAGGTTCCGTAGCTGCGTCAGAAGCGACCTGCTTCACGGGCTCTGCGGCCTTTTCAATGGGCTCTGCCTTGGAAGACTCGGAGGCAGGCTCAGACGCGACAATGGAGTCGTCTGCAGGTACCGGGCTTCTTGTCTTGGAATGGGCCGACTTCGAGCGTACAGACTCGGCCTGTCGTCTCACCGGCTTCTTGGCACTTCCTGGGGCCTTGAGAGTATGCTCACGGCGTGCATCAGCGCCGACAGATGGTCGTTTGGCGGTTTTCCTCGGGGGGGTGACGGGGGGCTTATCTGCCGTCTTTGAGGATGATGATTGGGTCGGTCGCATCATGCGCGCAAGGAAGCCTTCGTCAACGGGAGCTACTTCCTTCTTTCCCGATTCTCCGGCCTTCTTTGGGGGTGGCCCCAAGCTGGGTCTTGAGGGTCGGGTGGCGGTAGCGGGTTGGCGCTGAGACGTCTTTCCAGAGGAGCTCGCAGTGGTCGATACGCTGGCCCTGCTCAGGGGCCGGGTTGGAACACCGAGACTGTTCGTGTTGCCAGCTGGTCGCGTCAGCCCATGTCTCGCGGATGCCCCCTTGGAGACCGAGGAGGCGGTAGGGGCCATCAGCGAGGCCGGAAGATGGGCAGGCTTTGTCGGGGACTTGGGCTTGGGCTTGAAAAAGGGTGTATCGCTAATGGCAGGCTTGAGCGGTTGTGGCTTTTTGGTAGCACTGCCGGGCGCATGTCGTGGAGCAGAAGAACCAGCCCTAGCCGTTGGTTCCTTCTTCGCGGCAGGCTTAGCATGAGCCTTGGCAGCTGGTTTGGCATGCGACTTGTCTGTAGCGCTCGTCGGCGTCTTGACTGGGGATCTCGCTGGGGGCTTGGTGGTAGCCTTGGCAGTAGAGATTGCGGCTGGGCGAGTCGTCGGCTTCTTCGCGGCAGCCGTCTTTGCGGGGGTGGTTGCGGAGGGTCCCTTCGGCTGTTCCTCCTTGTTTTTGCCGTTCACGGGCGTAGGGGGGGTTGGCGTTTTGAGCCTCTTGATGGGTGACTTCGGGGCGGTCTCCAGGGGCAAAGGAGGTTCGGGCTTCACCTGAAGAGGCTTCTCCTCCACGGGGGTGACTGGCTTGTCAGGGAGCGCTGGGGCTGCATCCGGCTTCTTTTCCTCCTTCTTTTCCACTTCCTTTTCCACCTTCTTTTCGGCCTCGGGAGGCTGTCGGGGAGATTCGGGAATGGTGTCGTGGAGGACGAGTTTAGAAACCTTGGGTACGTCGTCTACAGCCACCGAAGGCTTGTCGGGAACCGTTGAGATGGATTCGGTGTCCGTCTCCATACTTAACCGTCGCCTTGACACGCTTGATTCGTGGCTCTGGTCTCTTCGTAGGCCTATTCTACCGTCCTTTTCGACCGCGACGAAATTGGTTCGCACTTTGGAGAGAGGTCGGGGGGATTCGGGGGTGCTGAAGCCTGGAAGGATTTGAGGAATTAGCATTGAGTTTTCTGCCTTCAGGGGGAGGCAGCCGTGGTTGTGGCGAGCCTCTATGCAGATGATGAAGTCGCCAGTAGCGTCGGAATGGAAAAAGCATCCATAGCTGGACGGGTTCGGGCAGATGGGGGCAACAAGAAAAAGGATATTGGGCGCTTCGGGAAGGCTTTTCGGGCGTACCTAGAACGGGCGTGGACGCGCCTGACGATCTGCCTCTGTCGGGAGGGCTGGTATCGCCTTTGTTCTCGAACATGGCGCGCAGGTTCTTGACCTGACTCATGGTGGAGGATTGGCTGAAAGCAGTCCGGGAGAGAAGGAGTGAAGAAGGATCGGTCCTCGTGGACGGAGAGGGAGGGAGGGACCTGTAGGCTCGAGTGCCGCAAGGTCCGAGGTGGGAGGCTTGAGCCAGCAGCAGGAGCAAAAGCAAGGAGAAATGACAACGAAGATGATGGAGGGAACAGGCCGGGTGTCTAATTATGAGCTCTCAGGCGGCGAAGGACCCCAGGAGGCACATGCGGCATGTCCGCACCGTGGAGTGAATGGGATAAGGCCAGGCCAAGCGGGTACCTCCCGTCGGCCACGAGCAGGGATCAGATGTCCCTCCGTTAATGGAGGATATGTACGGATACATCAGGCAAATCAGGCAAATCAGGCACGGCGGTATGCCACGGTATGTTGACCGGGTGGAGGAGGAGCAATGTTACAGCTGCAGGTACCTCCCGACAAAGGTAGCAGGTACGCACGAGCAGTTACAAATGGGCGGTACCTGTACCTGTAGCGAGGGAGTCGCACCGGACCTCATCTGTCATTTCTCCATCTCCGTAAATTCAGGTGAGGGCCACCCGAGGGAACCTGCTGTATCCGTGGGCCGTAACCCGTCGTAGTCTTGTTCCAGAAGCAAAATAAGGGGGGGATCCTTATGGACTCACCACCTCGGCGCTGTTAGGGGTAAAATGGAAAATGGGAGCTTGGGGCCTTTTCCGTTCCCAGGGCAGGTACCTGGTGGATCCCGGAGGGTACCTGCCCGCGATGCGGAGGGGGGAGGTGAACAACAAAGACACTTTTTCCTCGACAAACAAAAGACGGACGTGTTGTTTGGGGGTGGCAGGACATGCACGGGACGAAAATGCGTTGTGGGAGACGATAATGCCACGTATCGAAGAGATGCACCGACCGAGGCAAATTTGCCGCCAAAGAGCGAGCGAGCTGAGGGGAGACGACGACTTGTGAGAGCGAGTCCTCGCGCCGTTGTGCGAAGGCAATACTCGGCAACCACCAGATTGATGCTTTTCGTACTCCCTACCGATGCGGCATGTACTTTGTCCAACAGTAACACTCGACGACGCCCAACTAATCAAGCCCAAGAAATGAGATGAGCTCCCAACATTCTGGACCCATCGCGCCCAAAGCAGTCAAGCCATTAATAACCCGCTGGTTTGCCCGCCACTGGACCAGGTTGCTGGGCAGGAGAGGGCAGGACAGTACGAATAGTATCGGTACCTTTTCAAGACGAAGGGCCCCGGCATGTAATGGTTCAGGCCGTGGCCATTGGCTCGTGTTGCCTGGACGAGTCCATGGATCTCGCTAATAAATTAACATCAAGGTGAAATGGAAATGCGTTTTCGATACACGAAGTCACTTTGGTAGCGCTGGCGTCTCTCATCTGCCCCTCGGCCAACGAAGCCGCCCGACCTGGCAACGCTCCATGAACTGACAAGAAATGGTGTTTATTCGTGGGCTTGGGAGACTGACTGGCTGAACCCGCTGCCACCTCAGTCTGAGGCCATGTGGACCATACGTCACAACCATCCCGATGCTCTCTCTCTCTCTCGGCAGAAGACAGCATCAAAATAATCATGCATGATGCATGTCCAAAAATACCGACGTACGAAGTGGTAATAAGAAGGAATCTGCATTAGCCTTCGGATCTCCCAACCCTGGTCACGACCAACTGGGTCAACGAGTCCGACGTGACATCAAACGACCCCATCTCGTTGGGAGAAGGCATCTTTAGTCGCTGTCGGGGTTCATCGAGCCCTCAGCTAGGTTTCATCCATGGCAGCCATTGCCTCGCGAACCTCCATTTCGTAACAGGGACACGCTGAAACAAACCAGTGGGGAGGAAAGGTTCCATGGTAGGATGTATTCCGGACATGGCGCACACAAAAGCAGCAGGTGGTAGTATCGTTATTGGTAGTACCAAGGTTTCCAGGAGAGCTGTGATGCCAGCTAGGCGTCTGCATTCCCTCGAAGCGAAAAGGAAATGCGCAAGTAGCATCTCATTGAGTACAAACTTCAAAACCCAGTCTACGGATACAGTGTTTTTTGTAAATCCCCAAGCCAGCCTTCCGATAAGTGCACAATGACGCTGGCAACGACTATACCGCGACGGAGTTTACCTCGATGCTTTGCGTGCCTTCCTCGCTTGTGCACATCGCCTGTTTGTGGCATGAACAGCGCATTGGCTGGCCATGCACAGCATCCCTAGAATCTAACCGCCCTCAACCCGGGGAACCAATTCCCTGGCTCTCAGTCCAACGCGACCAAGCATTTCGGCCTGATCAACATTGTACATCAGAGCCATTCTCTATTGCCACCTGGTTATTGCCAAACGGCCGCTAGGGTCTATGGGAACCGTTTGCGTCGAAATTTTCAACAGCTTCGGAAGCCCCTGTGGCCTAATGGTTAAGGCGTGAGACTTCTATTCTCACGGAGGGCCCATCCCTCCACACGAAAAACCTCATCTCAAGATTGCGGGTTCGAATCCCGCCAGGGGTTCAATAGTCACAGAGAAGATCAGAAATCTTCTAAGCAAATTTTCCTTTTTGCCGTTTGTCCGGTTTTTGCTCGTGAAAAGGTCTGATATCCAGCTCTGTTTCGGTGTAACGAAATGCTTCACGACGGGTCCGATAGACATGCATGGTTTGATATACGTTTCTTGGTATTAGATATGCGCTGAGCTGTGCTTGCGAGGAGCAGGGTTAAAAGAGTGTCTGTGGCAGAGCTGCGAATATGATGTCCTACTCTTTCGGCGGTATTGAAAGGACACTTCTCGTACCCGTATTGATGAAGCAACTACCTCTACAAATTTGTCCATAACCTCGTCAGTTGAAGACCCAGAAAGCCGCCATGCTCATCTGAGTGCCTACCGACGTAGTCTATCTCAAGACACACACACATGCCAGTTTGGGCCCAGTGCTTGCAAACATGGGTTCCAGATGTCGATGATACCAGCTCACAGAGATTGGTTACGAATATTCGTCAACGAGCATCACGAAATACCTAGGCGAGGTGATCGGGGATCAGGCCAGGCCAAGATCGCGACCATTGCCAATAACGAAATTACCATGGCCTGACGCCTCAACGTGACACCGCACAGTTGATTCGTTTGCGAGATCCCATCTATCAATTACTCAAAGTGGGCTACGTCGACATTTCTTGCGAGCTCGGATGGCGGGAGAAGTGGTCTGAGACCGAGTTGTGAGTCGTTGGCCAGCATAGGACGATGCTTCGTCAATCGGGACGGCGTCTCGGTGAGTCAGCCAATGCACGCCATCCGGGCCTGGAAGCGATCGGTGAGCAGAGTAAACGGACAGATGGTTCTACCGTCAAACGCCTACCGTTAAATGTTTCTCCCGCGAGCAAGCTCGAAGCTGGTCCTTTGAGTTTGCAGAGAGCCACCAACTTGAGTTTAGGCACTTTTGTCGTTTCCCTTCCGTCCTAACCTGCACCCCGGCAGAAAATATCCCACCAAAAACCTTGCCGCACTCAGACCCTCCAAAGCTTCAGCTCCGGTCCTCGGCCTAACAAAACTTCTGCAAACCGTCTCTCACACCGAAATCCAATTGCCGTCCACCATGTCTCTCCGAACCCTCAGAATCGGTACGCGGGAGCGCCCTCCAACAAAGAATCCCTATTCTAACCACCATGTTCTCCTCCTCTAGGCCTCATTGCCGGCGACGGCATCGGCAAGGAAGTCATCCCCGCGGGTCGACGCATCCTCGAGGCCCTCCCCGCCTCGCTCAAGCTCAAGTTCGACTTCGTCGACCTCAAGGCCGGCTTCGAGACGTTTGAGCAGACGGGCGCCGCCCTCCCCGACAAGACGGTCGAGATCCTCAAGAAGGAGTGCGACGGCGCCCTCTTCGGCGCCGTCAGCTCGCCCACCCAGGCCGTCAAGGGCTACTCGTCGCCCATTGTCGCCCTCCGCAAGAAGCTCGACCTCTACGCCAACGTGCGGCCCGTCAAGACGGTCCTGACGGCTGCCAAGCCCATCGACATGGTCATCGTCCGCGAGAACACCGAGGACCTGTACGTCAAGCAGGAGACGACGCGCGACACCCCCGAGGGCAAGGTGGCCGAGGCCATCAAGCGCATCTCGGAGAAGGCCTCGTTCCGCATCGCCGCCATGGCCGGCGACATCGCCCTGCGCCGACAAAAGATCCGCGACGCCGGCACCTCCAGCATCCACGCCTCGCCCCTCGTCACAATCACCCACAAGTCCAACGTGCTCTCCCAGACCGACGGCCTCTTCCGCGCCACGGCCAAGAAGGCTCTCGCCGACCCCAAGTACGCCTCCGTCGCCGTCGAGGAGCAGATTGTCGACTCCATGGTGTATAAGCTGTTCCGCCAGCCCGAGGACTACGACGTCATCGTCGCCCCCAACCTGTACGGCGACATCCTCTCCGACGGCGCCGCCGCCCTCGTTGGCAGCCTGGGTCTCGTCCCCAGCGCCAACGTCGGCGAGGGCTTCGCCATTGGTGAGCCCTGCCACGGCAGCGCCCCCGACATCCAGGGGAAAGGCATCGCCAACCCCATCGCCACTCTCCGCAGCACTGCCCTGATGCTCGAGTTCCTCAACGAGGAGGCCGCCGCTGCCAAGATCTACGCTGCCGTCGATGCCAACCTCGAGGAGGGCAAGCTGCTGAGCCCTGACCTGGGTGGTTCTGCTACCACCGAAGAGGTCATTGCCGACATTCTCCGACGTCTGTAAAATGTGTGTCCGGGAATGATATGGAGAGCTTGACGACTGGCCGTGTGGCTACAAACTAAAAAGGATTGATACCCTGTCCAAAACAAAATGGGGAATGGTAGTAGATGGAGATTGTATGTTATACATTTGGATTGATCTATCCAACTCTTTTCTTCCTCGTGCCGTAATCATGCGTTTCCTCCGTTCTCGCTCATCTAATGGGTCGTAGACGTCTTGGTGTCATCTCGTGACCTGTATGGTAAATATAGTACATCGTACATCCATCCCGTACGTAATTTACAACACGACGCAGCATGCTCAGCAAGTGCGTGTTCATATGTTCTCGTCATCCATCTAAAAGACGGCTCTTCTGTCGGACACCGGTCCTTACTTGGTTCGCTTGGCCTCAAGCTCGGCCTGGTACTTGGCCACCAGCTCCTTCCTGCAGAACGGGTTAGAGATTGAGAACCATCTTTGGGGCTGGAAAACTTACTGAAGATGAGGAGGCGCAGCGGCGTAGTGGCTGAACTCCATGCTGAACTCCCCCTTGCCCTGAGTGGCGGCACGAAGCTGGGAGCTGAAACCAAACATGGCGTTCAGGCTGCAGTCGCAAATCAGGGTGAAGTCCTCGCTACCGACATCCGTGTCGTGGATGGTAGCGTTTCGCTTGTTCATCAGCATGAGAATGTTGCCCTGGAACTCGTTGGGGGCGGTAATGGTGGTCTTCATCAGAGGCTCCAGAACCTGACCACCAGCTTCGGGGAAGGCCTTGCGGAAAGCCATCTGGGTGGCCAGGTTGAAGGCGTAATCGGAGGAATCGGTGACGTGGGTAGCACCATCGTTGACAATCATCTTGGCGCCAATGACCTTGTGGCCCAGGAGGGGACCCTTCTCAGTCACGGCCTCGAAACCCTTGGCGCAGGCTGAGAGGAACTTGTCGGGGATGTTACCACCGATAACCTGGCTTTCGTAGTGGTTCTCGTCGGGCTTGTCGTTGGGCTCGATCCAGCCAGCAACACGGGCGAAATCACCGGGACCACCGCTCTGTCGCTTGAAAAGGAAGTCGTAGTCGGCACGTCGGGAAATGGTCTCACGGTAGGCGACACGGGGCTGGCCAGTGACACACTCGGTCTTGTATTCCCGCTTGAGACGCTCGACATAAACCTCGAGGTGCAATTCACCCATGCCAGAGATGATAGTCTCCTCACTCTCAGCGTCAACGTGGACACGGAAAGTAGGATCCTCGCGCTGGAATCGGTTCATGGCCTTGCTGAAGTTGTCGGCATCGCCGCTTCGCTTGGGCTGGATCGAGAGAGACATGACGGCATCGGGAACGAACATGGAGGACATGGTGTATGGGAGACCACCATCGGTGAAGGTGTCGCCAGAGGCACAGTCCACACCAAAGACGGCACAAATCTCGCCGGCGCCGACCTCAGAAACATCCTCCATCTCGTTGGAGTGCATGCGAACGATTCGTGGAATTCGGACCTTCTTGTCGGTGCGGGAGTTGAACAGATAGGAACCCTTGGTGAGCTTGCCCTGGTAGACTCGAATGTAGGTGAGCTGGCCGTAGTTGTTCTCCTCGAGCTTGAAGGCAAGACCAACAAAGGGAAGCGAGTTGTAGGGGACCAGCTTGACCGTCTTCTCGTTCTGGATCTTGTCCAGGGCAGTGTTCTCGATTTCGGCGGGGTTGGGGAGGTAGTCGCAGACAGCGTCGAGCATGGGCTGGACACCCTTATCGGCAAGGGCAGAACCCATCATGACAGGACTGAATTTGAGGGCAGTAGTAGAGCGGCGAATGGCATCCTTGATCTGTTGGTTGGTGGGCTCCTGCTCGTCGAGGAAAATCTCGGCCATCTCATCATCGACGTCGGCAAGCTTCTCAATGAGCACCTGGCGCTTCTCCTTGACGAATTCGAGCATGGGGCCGGGGATCTGATCGGTAGTGCGGACCTTGGTGCCACGAGGACCTTCGAAGTAGAAAGCCTTCATGTCAATCAAGTCGACGACACCCTGGAACTCGTCTTCGGCACCGATGGGGACCTGGATAGCGGCGGCGGGGATCTTAAGCTTGGTGTTGATCTGTTCGACAGCCTTCCAGGGGTTGGCACCCATTCGGTCCATCTTGTTGACAAAGGAGATTCGGGGAACATTGTATCGCTTCATTTGACGGTCGACGGTGATGGTCTGGGACTGGACACCGCTGACAGCGCAGAGAATCATGACAGCACCATCGAGGACGCGCAGAGCTCGCTCGACTTCGATGGTGAAGTCAATGTGACCGGGAGTATCAATCAGGTTAAAGTGGTAGGTTTCTTCTTTGCCGTCTTCCGTTTTCTTCCAGTCGCAGAATGTGGCCGCAGACTGGATGGTGATGCCCTTTTCCCTTTCGAGTTCCATGGAGTCCATCTTGGCGCCGACGGCATCCTTGCCTCGGACCTCGTGGATCGAATTGATTCGGCCGGTGTAGAATAGTACTCGTTCGCTAACGGTTGTCTTGCCGCTATCGATGTGTGCCTGAAGGGTCGGGTCAGCGGGTGGCGATGCAGGGCTTTTCGGCAAGTCGTACAGCAATACCAATGTTGCGAACCCGAGAGAGTCGCTTGGCCTCTTCGGGGTCCATGTTGGCAGCGACATACTCGGGAGTCAAGCTGGCAGCGTCTTCCTGGGCCTTTTTAAGGCTGAATAAAGAGGAATCAGTAAGAGGACGAGTCAATTGGGGGTGGTGAGGTCGTACGCTTCCTGGGCAGCATTGGGGCGCAACACCGACTGGCTGAAGGGCCGACGGGATTCCGAGGCGGGAACGGCAAGAGAGACATTGAAATAGCGCGGACCGCAGCTCATGTGCTGTCCGGCTCCCAGCAGACGGCAATTGAGCCATCTGGAGACCCCGGATGCCCTCATTTTTGCGAATCTTGGACGATGGGGATTGAGGTTGCTAATTCTCAACGGCCGATTGGGACCCGGTAGGAAACTTTTTTCGTCGGGATTGGCAGGCTCGCGCCAGCACGTGCATCCGCGTCCGCGTCCCACCTTCCTTTCTGGCTGCCCTGTCACTGCGGTCTTCGAATACGGGTACGAAATACCTTAGGTATCCGTACATGGTGAGGTTTTCCTGATACAAATGACTCAGGAACTTATATTCACTCGCCTTACTTTAGTAGGATATACTCTGACAAAGTGGCCAAGTAATGGACTGAAGTATGCCTGGAATCATCACGTTTGGATCTATGAAAAAGCCTATGCAAAGTTGCACAATAAATTGAATCGAAGCCAGGGGATAATTGTCGAGTCCCAAGGCAGAAGCCGACAAGTTGGTATCATCCTCCTCTCCCACTCCCTTAAAATAAAAAAGCCTCCATCTATCTCATCTCATCGTTATGATAATGGTATTTTCGCAGTTAGCCAGTCGCATTCCTCTTTAAAACCAACGCCGTCTTAGACTCCGTGAATGCAAACGCCGACAAAAATGCTGGTCAATCCCTCAAAACGCCAAATACTCCCTTGCTCCCGCTAAAGTGGTATACCCAACCCAAGGATTAGACAGCTGCCGCCTAAATGCATCAAAAGACGCTGCTCGAAAAGGCGCCGCCTCCGAAGAGCATGAGGGCCATGGTGATACCCGCAACCACCAATGGGCTCGAGCCAGGGACAACCATGGCAGATCCATTGCTGTCCGTCTCATGTTGGAAGCCTTCGGCTGCCGATAGGTCGGTCGATGTGGATGTGCTCGTCGCGGTCGGTGTTGATTGGGTCTGGTTCTGATACGGCGCAGCCGTGGCTGATGGAATCGTGGCTCCCTTGCTCTTGAAAGCAATGATGTTGCTGTCGCTGGCGTTGAAGTTGGTCTGAGCGATGCCGACTTCGTTGTTCACCAAGTCGTACACGACATACGCGGACCGAAGAAATGTAGCTCCCAAAAGATAGACCTCGCTATTGGTATAGTTCTGGATGCCAAACTCGCACACCGATTGGCCTTTGTAATCCCCGCCCGTGAATGTCGGCTGGTTTCCGTTGGTAAGGTCAACGACCAGCTCGTCCATGCCGACGACAATTTCTGGGCCACCACTGCCGCCAAGAACAAAAGTGAAGCTGCCGCTATGCTTCGCAAATGAGCATGGCAACACGGCCAGTCCCCAATCTGGCTCATAAACGGCTCCCACCTCCTCCCAGACTTGCGACGCCAGGCCATCGGGGATATAAGTCAACGTGGTCCCTGAATCAAGTACGGCCTCGAAAGGGAGACTGTCAGGGGACAGCTTGTCCGTCCCGCTCGGGCTAGTCGCGGTTATAGACGTCACAGCCACCTTGAAGTGATCGTAGGTGCCATTGTCGGCAATGAGTTCGACGCGGGTCATGTTTCCGGTGTACTTATTCGTGTCGATGCCCCCAAATAGGATGTTCCCGGTACTTGCGTCCAAATCGTTCAGCCACAGGCTATAGGCAATGGTGTTGATGTAACCCGATTGATACATGGCGACGGGGAGGTTGGGGTACGTTTCGTCCATGGTGTCGACAGATGCCTCGTTGATAGCGTATCCAATTCCCATCAAACCGTAAGTAATAGTCGTGGTAGTAGCCAATCCCATGGTCATGTTTTTAACTTCGACGTCGCCCATGGTGAAGTCATCGGTGAAATAGTCGCCCCTAGCATAACTGTTGTCGACATATGTGATTGAGAAAAGTTTGGATCCAACGTCCTCGAATGAGCTGGAGTTGTTGGGGTCAACTGCACTTTTGGTCAGCCATGAGGGGAACGGAGAATAAAACAAAAAAGCCACACTGGAAGCAAGTAGGTGCTTCGGGTCATACATACAGCTTCCGAGAGGACAGCCTGATTTCACACAGACTGACGCCTCACTGTACGGCATCCACACATCGCTGCTGCCCGTGTCGAGCTGCAAGGTGATGTTTTGACCCGGACTGCCAACTTGAACGTTTGCAAAGTAGCCGCCTTTCCCCCTATTGTTCGCAATAGTCTCTTGCAGCGTCGATGAATCAGACCGAGCAACTAGGTGCGAGTTGCCTTGGCGGCTTTCGAGGTCCCATTGTACGACTTGTGCGTGCGCCACGGGCCATATCGAAACCAATGAGGCGGCCAGCAGCCACGCCTTCATGGCGTCAAGCTACCAATGGGGGTGTGTGCCAGATCTCAGCTCAGAACAGAGCGCAGATTTTGAAGGAACCGATGAAAAAGAATGTCTTGGAAGTTGAACAATCAAATCCATAAAACAACGAGCGTGTCACCAGTCAAGCGTCTTGTTGTCTGGTGGTTGTGGTGGCGGCGGTGGTGGTGGTGGTTGTGGTTGTTAGTTGTTTCGGTGGTGACTGGATCGGTCTTGCGTGCAGGAACCACTACAACGGGCAAGCTGATACAGCAGACTCAGCAAGAGCAAGATGTCTTAGGATGGAACAGGGAAGTAAATGGGAATCGGGGCAAGAAATCCCAGCGGGATGATGGGTGAGGTGGAGCATGGGAGACGTAGGTATTCCTAGAACCAGCCAAGAGGAGATTTTTGAGATTTCGGATGGGATTGGGTGAGGCAAGGGGAAGGAACGAAAAATCAGACTTGAACAAGCAGAGCAGGAGACGATGCGAGGGATCCATGGAAGGATGGAAGGAGGGCCACGCAAGCCAGCAACCCATAGGGGCTTGGGTGACGACAGGACGCATCGGCAGAGCCTCGCCCAAGAGAGGGTTGCGTACGTATGCAAATGTGCCAACCGCCCACTTCTTTTATCCTCTGGAGCATCCAAGTACACCCGCACCAGGGCTACTGCGAGGAGTACCGCCAGTCCTCGGCAGGCGAAATCCATTGAAACAGAGCCGTTGCGATGCTGCGGTTGGCGCCCAGAGTACCCGCGTGGGACCTCGGAGCCCTTGACTCTCGAGCAAGCGGACGGTAACAGTGTGTGGAGGGGTTACGTAGCCATCATCATCTCCAAGCCAGTGCCGGAAAGCCAGGGTCGACGTACTGAATGCGCGGGAAGTGGGCAAAGGTCGGACGTTTCTTAATTAGGGCCAAATTACCTTGGCGACGAGCGAGAAAGAAAAAAGTCGTGCTCTGCTAACCTGTCCCAGGGTCCCTCTTCGCTCGGAGATATCTACAATGGGTCAAGGGCCGGTGTTCCCTTTTGTACCATGCTTCTTGAGGCCTACAGGAATTGACGATTTGTGCTCCATTGGAACGGATCTACTCTCTCGAAGGAACCATTCTATTCTCTGGTGACACTCGCTCACGGCGCTAGGAGGACGGCTCTGGGGTTTTGGTGCGAGGGTCGTGACCTCCTTCCTTCCCTCCATCTTGCCAGGTCAGCTTGCGCACGCGGACGGGAGCTCCTTCTCAGGTAAGCGGAAACCCTGAAGTCCCCGATGCATCGTCGTCATCTTTAATCAACAAAAGACATCTCAGAGTCCTCCCATGCCAGCACCCGAATTACAGTCCCGTCCAGACACACGACGAACCACAAACGGCGGCCCGTCTATTCCCTTCCCCTTCCCCAACTGTCAGTTTGATGAGCATGCGCCAAGAACTGATCCTCACCGGGCATCAGATTTTGGCGGCCCTCCGTGTAGAGCCCTAAGGGCCTGTCACCATCCGCCAGTCACAGCTCGAGGCAACGTTAATTGCGCCACGTTCCTGGGCCTCGACCCAATAATCTTTGCCCGCCTCCACCAGGTGCTGACGACGCCTCGGCCGAGAAGAGGTGCGCTTGTGCTGCTGATCCGCCTGAGCTTCGAACCTCTGACGCGCTGCAATGTTTCATGTCTATCACTCTTGCTGTTGCATCATGATCCTTTCGTCCTGTTGGCTGGGTCGAATCGTGCCTGCATCAATCTATTTCCATTCATCAATCACGATAGATATCTCGATACGTATTCCTCCAACTTCCCCAGCGCTTCAGTCAACACATCCGTCTCGCAAACATAACCGATCCGCACAAAGCCCGCAAAATCCCTACCGTCTCCGAAACAGTGTGACCCGGGACAGAAGAACACCTTGGTCTTGGCCAACACGTCCTTGCAAAACTCAACATCATTCACCGGCTCCCCTTTGTTGGTGAACTGGATAAAAGCCGTCGTCCCGGCCTTGGGCTCCACCCACGAGCAAACCGTGTGCTTGGACACGAATTCCCCAAGCAGCTTCGCGTTCGTCCTCGCCAGACTCATGTTGCGCTCAACCAGGGGCTCTCGAACCGCCGGGGACAGGGCATAGCTCGCAATCTGGTCATCCATCTGGGAAACGCTGATTGTGCTATAGTCCCGGGCCGACGCAATGGCGGACAAGATGGCCTTATCCTTGGTTGCCACCCACCCGACGCGTATGCCTGCGAGAGCAAATCCTTTCGACATCGATCCCGTGACGACCGTCTTGCCATAACCTAGCGTTGTTGCTGGCACCGGCACGGGACTTTCTCCTGCAGCTCCGCCGTGGAACAGTGGCCGGTAGACTTCGTCGGAGAAGAGGATAATGCCTCTGGATTCGGCCCTCTTTGCAATCTCCTTCAGGACTTCGGTTGGAATCGGCGCTCCTGTGGGGTTGTTGGGGTTGTTGATGATGATCATCTTCCATCTCTCGTCAGCTCATTCGTGCTTGCTTGTGAAAGACACGCAAGCTCCTGGGTATGCCGCCGTACCTTTGTATTCTCCTTGATCAACGTTTCCAGGTCAGCCAAGTTTGGCACGAAATGGTCTTCTGCCCGTAGCCTCCACAGCGAAACCTCGGCGCCAAGACTGCGAGGGACATCGTAGAGCTGCTGGTAGGTCGGGTAGACACAGACAACATGGTCCCCGGGTCCCATCAGGGTGTACAGGGAGAGGAAATTCGCTCCGATGGCGCCCTGTGTGATGATGACGTCCTCGGGCGAGAGCTGCTCGTCGTCGGAGCTACAATGAGATGCCACTCGTTCCCGCAACACTTGGGAGCCCCGAATTGGGCCGTAGGTGAGTTTGACACTGGTGTTGAGAGGGCCGGGAGCTGCGGGGTCTTTGCACATGGCAGTCAAGTCGTCGATAGACACGGATGCTGCACACGTCTCGGCAACGTTCAAGACGCCCGGTGTGGTCTCGAACTCGTCCATCCATTGCTCCACTGTGAAGGGCTTGATATGCACCATTTTGCCGATGCTTGGGTATTCGATTCTTGTCTTTTCTGGTGATCCGAGTTAGTCCAAGAGGCCATCAAAGTTTCCTTATATACTAATTGTCTCTCTCACCGATGAGTGCTCAAAAGCCTACAAGTCTATTGTGAACCAAACACGGCAGTCGTCAGCGAGCTGGTTGAAGGCGCGCCTTTCTGAGTGCAAAATGTGGCTCAAGCTGCGTTCTTCCCCGCACTTTGATCTCCAATCAAAGCGCATGCATTTATCGGCCGCTTTGATGAACTGTGTTTGATTCGATGCTACTGTGCAGAGCAACTAGTCTACGTATGCTTGCATGAGACATAAGACATAGATGACTTCATAAGCATAATTGATGTCTACAGCGTGAGCTCAGGGATTTTCAGCCTGAGTCGAGTAACAATGGATTCGTTATATAGGTACTGAATGGGCAGATTGTCACTCAGTGCCTAACTCAGAGAGTCAAGCTAAGGTGCTTGTGGGCATTCCCCCATCCAGGTGTGCTGAAGTCATCTACTCGGTATCTGAGTGTTTTCTATCTCAGAGTGTATGACAGGTGGGAGGAAAGCAAGAATGGCTCGAGTATAGGTCGCAAGTTCGGTTTTTTCAACCCAGAATCCCTTGTGTCGGACTCCTTAGACCGACAAGTCAAAGACCTGGCTCTGGACATTCATGGTGTTAAGTTAGTTATCGAACACCTGATGTCCAACTCGTCTCCCGATCTAGGAACAGTTGAGATCCTCGCGCCAAAAGTATTGTTTACCATTAATCTAACATCCTATACTCTAGTCAGAACAATACGATTGTTACTAGTAACTTCTCGTACTTTAGGTATGAGTAGTTTAGTCATTGAACTTCAATTCGGCTCCTTAGGAGTTGTCAGAGTTCCTCAGTTACTTTCTCCAAGCCAGGCTCGGCGGTGAGTGAGCTCAACATAATCTTGACTACGGAGTAGCGATGCTCATTTTTTTATGTCTGAGCTTTGGCTTCCTATGGGTTATTTCGCAACGTAGATTTGGCATAGGTGTGCTGGCTTGAGGTCAGATCCGTAAAGGAACCTGCGAAACATGCACTTACTGGGCACCTTAGACCTGAACACAAATACGCAACAACAAAACACAACCCAAGGCATATTTGGACGAGATGAGACGAAAATCAAATCGTGAACCACTAGGTTCGCGAAGACCAAGTTTCCCCCGGCTCGGCTCTGTTCATGGCTCAGGGTTCCGCGATGTTGCAGGGTAGCTCGATAGTGTTCGGCGGGAGTGGGACGACTGAGACATAAAATGCCCTCCAGAGCTCTTTTACTGTGAAGAAGCCCAGATATAGGCAGGCGCCTGGCGAGCAGTATTTTATGTCGTCGTCAAGTTGTTCGTCCATATAGCGGTGAGAATGTCATTTATAGCTTCGCCCTTGAGACGGTAGAAGCCTGTCCACGTGAACCGCCGCTGCTTGCCGGAGGGATTAGACCATGACTCGGGTTGGCCGGGTGGATGAAACCCCCCGAGGCCCGAGTCACTGTCAAGGCGGTCACGTCAAGTCGGTTCAAAAGCGTCGTCGTGTCTCAAAAATTGTGGTGCTAGAAGTCATGTCTCAACTTACCTTCAACACGGAAAGCTGCGACCAATGCGAAGAGCGTCGCACACCGCATGCAGGTGAGAACGGATGCCAGATTGCTGATTGCACATCTTCGTGGCTGGGGATCCGGAGAAGGTGGCTCCATCGATAGCACCTGCCTCGATAGGTGGAACGGGAAGTCATGAGACCCACTGTAACTCGTGGCTGTGCCAACCAGAGGCGGCCTTTGGAGGTTGTGCGGTTCTCCCGCAGCGCGCAGCTCCTCTAGCCTCGTTTCCGCTCTGCGGGGCGCCACTCCGGAGGAGCTTAATCTGGTCAGCCTGGCCGTCACAGGCCGTCATTCATCCGCGCCTCAACCTCCAACCGACCATCTTCCCCTCGTCATCGTTGCCATCCCTCGCATTGCTGTGTAGCGCATTCCTTCCTGCTGCATCTGCATCTAAATTGTCGGAACCATGCCGACTCCTGGCTTAAGGAGCATCATTCTCGGGCTTGTGGCTACTTTGCCCGCCCTTACTATAGCCTGGAACGCGAGTTACTCCCAGTCCGACATGCTGCGGGCCCAGGCTGCGCTCACTGACAACCGACCCGACGGATGCCCTCCATGGTGTGTCGAATATCCTCGGCATCCCCCAGACTTATTATTCTGTCCATTCTGACCACATCGCAGCTTCAACTGTCTTCTTCCGGCTCATACCTGCGCCCAATACGCCGACTGCAACGAATACAATGGCAAATGCGACTGTCCCGAGGGATTTGGTGGCGATGACTGTCTTCAACCACGTACGATTGAACAAGCCCTACACGCGACAGCTCAAGACAGGGACTAACCTCTCGCTAGTTTGCGGATCTCTTGCTCGAGGCAAAGATCGCCAGATGCGCTCCGGCAACTCATGCAAATGCGACGAAGGTTGGACCGGAATCAACTGCAATGTCTGTACCGACAACAAGGCCTGTAACGCATTGATGGAGACGGGTGAAGGCGGCGTTTGCTACCAAAATGGCGAGGTTGTTAACCACAACTACCAAATGTGCGATGTTACCAACGAAAAGATCACGACTCTGCTCGGAAAGCAGCGCCCCGAGGTGACCTTTACGTGCAAGAGCGAAGAGGGAGTTTGCGACTTTCAATGTCCGTGCCTTCAGCCATGAGCATCGTCAATGTCCAGTTTTGCTAACATCATCTAGTCTGGGTCGATGCGATCGAGTCCTTCTACTGTCACTTGTCCGATTGCGATTCCAGCGCCTCATTCGACGAGACGAAGAACACCACATCATACAAATGCGACCACATCAGCTGTAGCTGTATCAAGGATCGAATGCTTTGCGGAAAGGATGGATCTATCGATTTGAGCGATTTTCTCGACCAGTCGATTCGGGGCCCTGGCCGCTTCGAGTGCACCCAGAAGCACGGCGGCGCGCACGATTGTGCCTTTAGGGAACCGGAGATGGACGCCCTCATTCTCGCATTGATTGGCGACTCCAGCATCTTCCTCGATTGTCGTGCGGGCGAGTGTCTCTACCAGACAGAGGTGCCTGGGTACCACCGACCCGTCAAGAGGATCAACACCCCCCTCATTGCTGGCGTTATTGCCGCCTGCTCTCTGTTTCTGGTTGCCGTCATCGTCTTGACCTGGTACCTGTCTCGACGCAAGTTGGCCCACGGTGCCATCTATCTGGATGACTCGGATGACGAGAGTACGAAACTCATGGCTGATCACAAACCTGCGGCGTTACATTTCGAGAACGTCTCATACTCGCTGAACGGAAAGCATATTCTTACTGGAATCCAAGGCATCTGCAAACCTGGGGAGGTCACGGCCATCATGGGTGCTTCTGGTGCAGGTAAAACGACGTTCCTCGACATTCTGGCTCGGAAGAACAAGCGCGGACAAGTCCAAGGAGACTTCTACGTCAACGGCGAGAAGGTCGCGGATCCTGATTTCAAGAATGTTGTTGGATTTGTCGACCAAGAAGACACCATGCTCCCCACGCTGACCGTCCACGAGACTATCCTGACGAGCGCCCTGCTGCGACTTCCCCGCGACATGGGCCGCTCTGCCAAGGAACAACGAGTCTATGAAGTTGAGAAGGAACTTGGAATTCATCATATCCGGGACTCCCTGATTGGTTCTGAAGAAGGCAAGGGCCGCGGCATTTCTGGAGGAGAGAAGAGACGTGTGGGAATTGCTTGCGAACTTGTCACGAGCCCCTCGATCCTGTTCCTTGACGAGCCAACCAGCGGCCTGGACGCTTACAACGCTTACAACGTCATTGAGTGCCTGGTTACCCTCGCCAAGAACTACCAGCGAACAGTCGTCTTCACAATCCACCAACCTCGTTCGAATATCGTTGCACTTTTCGACAGACTTGTTCTCCTGGCCAAGGGACGAACCGTCTATTCGGGTCCTTTCAACCAATGCCAAGCCTACTTCGACGAGATCGGATATGAATGCCCTCCTGGATTCAATATTGCCGATTACCTGGTCGACCTTACCATGCACGCCGGAAGCACTCAGTCAGTTGATGATGGAAGTCTCATCCCGGATTCCGGCAGCGTCGGACCTAGCAGCACGAGAGCCGTCAAATCAGTCGCCAGCGTTTCAGGCACCAGCACTGGAGAAGACAGTGGTCTTGAGCCAGGTTCGTCGGGACGTCCTCGAACCTGGCGACGAGACTCCGTTAAGGTGCGCCAAGATCGTGAGTTGTTCACGCGGAAGAAAAACGTCGTGGACCCCACTGCCATGTCCGACGCTGGAAACGAAGATTCGGGTTCCTATCAGCTTCAGCCGAATCCCGCAGACTCTTTGACTACGCCACTTCTGGAGGACCCCCACGATCTTCCTCCTGCTGCTCCCACTGGAACCGATCTGGACATCATGACGCGATCATTTGCTCATTCAGCCATTGCTACTTCAACTCGAGACGAGATCAAACAAGCCATTGCTGCAGCAGAGACTGCCAACGGCCCCGGATCTAATGGTAATGCTGGAAGAGGCAGCCCCAATATCAGCGCTGTTGGAAAGGGCTATGCTCGTGTCGGCTACCTCCGACAATTCATCATCCTCTCGCAGAGGACCTGGAAGAATCTCTACCGCAACCCGATGTTGATGCTCACTCATTACGCCATTGCCATTGTCTTGGCAGTGTTTTCGGGATACCTCTTTTATGGACTCACCGACGACATTCCTGGTTTCCAAAACCGTCTTGGTTTATTCTTCTTTCTCCTCGCCCTCTTTGGGTTCAGCACGCTCACCAGCCTTAACGTCTTCGCTACGGAACGACTCTTGTTCGTCCGCGAGCGAGCGAACGGCTATTATTCACCCGCCACATACTTCGCCGCCAAGGTCTTGTTCGACATCATTCCACTTCGAATTATTCCGCCAATGCTTATGGGCTCCATCATCTACCCGATGACTGGTCTCGTGGCTGACACTACACACTTCTTCAATTTCGTCTTGGTCCTCGTCTTGTTCAACATGGCCGCGGCGGCTGTATGCCTGTTCATCGGCATCGTTTGCAAGGATGGTGGTGTGGCAAACTTGATTGGCAGCTTGGTGATGCTTTTCAGTCTGTTATTTGCTGGATTCCTCCTGAACCACGACGCCACTCCTAAAGGCGCTCTCTGGCTCCAAACCCTGTCCATTTTCCATTATGGCTTCGAGTCTCTGATCGTGAACGAGGTTCTCCAGCTGACACTCGTTGACAGTAAGTATGGACTCGATATCACGGTTCCTGGTGCGGCCATTTTGAGTTCGTTTGGTTTCAACAATGACGCCCTTTGGCCCGACATTCGAAACCTGGGCATTTTCGCGATCATTTTCATTGTCCTGTCATACGCAGCGATGCACATTCTGCTTGTGGAGAAGAGATAGACATGGAGTTGGGACGCTTGACGAACTTTCATAGACATCTAGACCAACGAGAAGGTTGGGTTACAGGCTTCGTGGCTAGATCACGTCGGCTTTGTTGTCTTCGGTATTTTTTTTCTTTACCATCATGGCTGGAGTTGGGGATCATCATTGTGGGAGTATAATCTTGAATATGAATGTTTTTGAAGTTTATCGTTGTTTTATAGCAGTTTGTACATGGCATAAGACAAATCATCACACGATCTGACGATTTTTAGTTGAGAGCGACATTCCATTGCGCGTCCATTCGTATGTGAAAAGTGAGGTCGAGTCGTGATCGCGGAATCGTAAGGCTTGAATGGTTGGGGCTGTCAGATACAGTAATACAATACATTGATAGATACATGTCGGTAGAAACCGTATACAACTTCGGGCATCATTCGCCCTACTCCATCTTTCCACCAGTAAACTCCTCGGCAATCCTCTTCTGGCGCTTGACGGACCGGTCGTACTCCGACTCGAACATGTCCATGAGCTTGATGGATGCACCAGTCGCGCTCTCGAGCATGGCGTTGACGCTGGGAGGCTTGCCATGGATATCCCAGGCGTTCTCTGCGGGGCCATAGCGGCCCATACCCTGGCCCTGCTTCTTGAAATAATCCTCGGCGAAGAGCGTCTCAATCTCGGCCTTGAGCTCGTCCTCGGTGAGGATGAAGTTGGAGGCGTTGATGTAAAGCTCCATGAGGGCATCGCGACGAGCTTCGAGTTTGGCCTGTTCCCTGGCCTCGACCTTGAGTTTCGCCTCCTCGGCCTTTTCGAAGCGCTTGGGGTCGGCGTAGACTTTGGTGTCCATGATGGCGTCCAGCACGGTACTGCGGGTGATGCGATCGTCCTCCCGCTCCGGGGCGATGAGCGCAGCATTGTGCTCCTTGAACTTCTTGCTCACGCGAGCGTTGCGGATCTCGTCGCGTCGGTTTCGGCGCTTGTAGAGCGTTTCCAATCCAATCTGAAGGTTCTTTCTGCGCTTGTGGGCCATTATTTGCTTCCAGTGCTGGACCTCGTTCTTCGGAGGTTGTGGGTTGGCCGGCTTTCGGGCGACGGCTTCAATGTACTCGCGGCGGACTTTGCGGTCGCCTTCCTCGCGGGGGAAGATCTCGCGGGGCACGGGGAGGTGGCCTCTCACACGGGGGAGCTTCCTTTCTTCGGATTGAGGAGGCTTGGGTAGGCGAATGTAGGACGGCGACTCTGGAGGGACGTAGGAGCGGAGAAGGGCGGGCATCGTCGTAAATGTGCGCGACACATTGAAGGCTTGGCGGGAGGCTGCCCGAGGGCAGAGAGCTCCGAGAGAGACGGACATGATGAGAAAGGCCGACGCCAGTTACAGCGCGGTGGAAGCCAAGGAGGGGATCACAATTGGTCGACGAGGGCCGCCTTTGCTCTCGAGGCCTTGACGTCGAATACTGAAAATCGCTGCACTCCAAAATTTACCCGGATTATCTTGCTCCGCGATTACCGAGACACCCTTGTAATGTCCATGCCGAGTGCCATCTAGCGGCCCCGCCACCAACCACCAGAAGAACACTTTGGTGGGGCGTGTCGGCTTCCGCAGAAAAAAAAGTTGCAGGATAAATTCTTGCGACCGCCATCCTTTCTTCAACTCCCATTGCAACTCGGTCTTCCCATTCATTTCTCTTCACCATGGGCACCGGGAAGAAGGAGGCAACCCGGCGCGTCCGCCAGGGCAAGACCGGCGATGGCCTGGGCAATGTCCGGGTCAAGGGCGAGAACTTCTATCGGTATGTTGAGACGTCGCCCATTGCGATTCTGCTGGGCTTCTTGCTGACCAGCGGCCAATAGCGACGCGAAGAGGGTCAAGGCCCTGAACATGTACAAGGACGGCAAGGCCCAGAGAAACGCCGACGGTATTATCACGAAGGCCGCTTCGTTCCAGTCGAGGGATATTCCCAACGCCCGCATCGAGCCGAACCGCAAATGGTTTACCAACACTCGTGTCGTCTGTCAGGATACCCTCAAGGCCTTCCGCGAGGCCATGGAGGAGAAGGCTCGCGACCCGTACCAGGTCCTGCTCAAGTCCAACAAGCTGCCCATGAGCCTCATCCGGGACGGTGGCCCCGACACCCAGAACGGCGTCAAGCAGCACCAGGCCAAGATGACGGTTGAGACTGCGCCATTCTCAGGCGTGTTCGGTCCCAAGGCTCAGCGAAAGCGTGTCAAGCTTGGCGTCAGCAGTCTCACTGACTTGGCGGACGATACCGAGAAGAGCATGGATACCTACCGTGATCGTCTCGAGCAGCAGAGGCTGCTGAGTGGCGCTTCTGGCGACCCTGAGAACGAAGATGAGGCTGCCGTCACCATGTCCATCGAGCCTGTCTTTGACAAGGGACAGAGCAAGAGAATTTGGAACGAGCTTTACAAAGTCATTGATTCTTCTGACGTTGTCATCCATGTCTTGGATGCTCGTGATCCTGTTGGAACGAGATGTCGAAGTGTGGAGAAGTACCTCAAGGAGGAAGCTCCTCACAAGCACTTGATCTTTGTCTTGAACAAGTGTGATCTGATTCCCACCAGCGTTGCGGTAAGTTTTCCACATTTCTACTTTCTGTATCCCCCCCTCTCTCGTCCCCAATGCATTTTGTCAGGATCCCTATCTCTCCCTTCGGAGTCCTCTATGGAGGTGGTCTGTTACATCATTGGGAGAATAAAGCCATTCTCGACTGTCGCAACGTTCCGTTGTCGACTGATTTGTGCCGTTTTGGTTACTGTCATGAGATCGGCTCCGTGTCTGATGAGTTGAAGTCTGCCTATGCCGTTTTTTTTGGACATTGATTGCAGACTTCTTAGTGATGACACAAACATTTCAACTATCTTCAATGTGTTCCTTTTTTGCATTTCAATCTTTGGGTGCTAACGAGCATATGAATAGGCTGCTTGGGTTCGACATCTTTCCAAGGAGGTCCCTACCTTGGCGTTCCACGCCAGCATCAATAACTCGTTCGGCAAAGGATCCCTCATTCAGCTTCTGCGACAATTTTCGTCCCTGCACTCGGACCGAAAACAGATTTCTGTTGGTCTGATCGGCGGTCCCAACACTGGCAAGTCGTCAATCATCAACACACTACTCAAGAAGAAAGTCTGCACGGTCGCTCCCATTCCTGGCGAGACCAAGGTGTGGCAGTATGTTGCTTTGATGAAGCGTATCTACCTCATCGACTGCCCCGGTGTCGTTCCACCATCCAGCACCGACACCCCGACAGACCTTGTTCTTCGCGGCGTTGTCCGAGTAGAGAAGGTCGAACATCCCGAACAGTACATCCAGTCCTTGTTGGGACGCGTGAAGCAACACCACATGGAAAAGACGTACGAGCTCAAGGGATGGACAAACTCAACAGAGTTCCTCGAACTCCTCGCCCGAAAAGGCGGTCGTCTTCTCCGAGGAGGTGAACCTGACTTGGATGGAGTTGCCAAGATGGTTCTGAACGACTTCATGAGAGGAAGAATCCCGTGGTTCACTCCCGCTCCTGTCTCCGAAGGCAATAACGATGGCAAGGTTGGTGGCCGTGAGGGTCGCCTCGGCGAGATGCCAAGAAAGCGGAAGCAGGAGGAGTCTGACGAGCCTGATGTGTCAGCCGATGCTCAACTTCTGCAGGAGGCTGATGCCGCAATTGAAAAAGAAGGCACGACCTCTGATGACGAGGACGAGGACGAGGATGAAGAAGTGTTTGAGGGGTTCGGCAGTGACACTGAAGACGCAAGGTCAAGGAAACCTTCCTTTGGTGCCACCAACGACGAAGAAAGTGATGAAGAGAGTGGCCCTGACGATGTCATTTCTGTCAGTGGCTCTGACGAGGACGGCGAGTCTGAGGCGGTCCAACCGAAAATGCCAGCCCCGAAGCGACGCCGAACTTGAACGGCATGGTGTGGCTGATGTACGACATGCTCCGATATGGATGCTAATCCACCAAGGTGTCGCGCCGAGCCCAATTGCAATTCTTGCTTATGTAAGGTTGAAGATTGGTGAGTTGGAATCGCTGCGCGTTGCTGTGCGCTGTCGCCCAAGTTGAAGGGCAATTTCCACGCACGGGCAACCTTGACTGACGTCACACTCTGCTCCCTTGGAAATTTTTACGCCGGCACTCTGGAAGCTTAAGTGTGAGCGCCTCAGGCTGGGCGATGTCGATGCGCTCGTCTGCTCATTGGCTGTTGGGTTGAGAGCTGCTCGCAGGAAAACGATGGTCTGGCGGAATGCCTCAGGCAATAAAAAAAATCGAGGGTTTTGGTCACTTGGGTCACCAAGCCCTGCGGTACGTGTGGGCGCACAGATGGTTGGAATGACCTCGTCCAGATACGTGGTTTGCATTCAGGCCGTGTCACCTTTGGAGGTGGCCACTTTACATAGATACCCAGTAGTTACGCATCTTGACGATGTTGATGACAATGTCAAAAACGAATTAAATGCTATTTATCCTGTGCCTGTTCTCTCGTCTCGCGTCGATGGTTTGCATTAATTGAGCTGTGAAGGGATGGGTTGGTTGGTCTTGGTGAAACAGTGTTCGTGGTTTGCAAGGGCGCATTATGTTGAATATCGGGATGCAAACGGATCCCATGTACAGTACGAGGAGAGATGAATGAAGTCTAATCAAGAAGGGCTCCGTGTGTGTGCCGCCGGGATCGAGGGCTTGGTGGTTTGGCGCAGATCGACATGTGTCGCAGGAGCGGTGGCACCCAAGGTTGTGGCGGGTGGGTTGCAGCTGGCGGATGCGGCTCTGGGCGGTGGGGTGGACGCCAAGAACCGCCTCCTCGAGCAACATTCGAGCGACTTGGACCGATGGCGGGACGGGATTGATGAAATAAAATTACATAGCAGTATAGAAGAATAGTAGATTGTGTTGGTCAAACTTTTTGCAGGTTCGCGCAAGCAGATGCGGGTGTTGTGCTGCGGTTCCTTCCGAGGTGCCGATGCGACACCCCGCGGTTTGGTGCGCGTATCCCCAAAGCTTATTTTGGACCCAATTTCGACGTCGCTCAGGTCGAAGACGACCGATAGTATGGCTTCACGGGCGCCTATGTAGAAATTATGGTAGATGAATGAGTCTGGAATGAAAAGAGGGATGCTTATTCTCCCCAGTGACTTCCTGCCGTTGTCCTGATCCATTTGGACTGTCGAGGCGCCTCAATCGCACACTCAACGAATGGCAACCTGATGGTCCTACAGAGCTGAGGGGAAGAGCACTGGGAGTAGCGATATGGCTGTATGGAGTAGAGTGACTCGAGTCTTGGATCTCACGATGGTGGCGTCTTGCGATGTTTCGCGACACTCTGAGGACGGCAGAACCACGGCCGCCGAGCGGGAGAAGAGGAGGATATCGGTCACATCAAGTTTCTGGGAGATAGTGGCTTTACTATTGTGCTCTATAGGACGACTAGGAAGAATAGCATCATGAATCGCGTTGACGGTCGATTTCGTGAGAATTCTGTCTGACGGCGGCTCGTTCTTGGGGAGTTTCTGCTGCGCGCCGCGACTATCGCCTTGATACATCGCTCCAGACGGAATGAAAGCAACATGACTCGAATCTACGACTATAGAATACCTATTCACGCCTTTATCATCACTGAATAGTCACAGTAATGATGCCTTCCGTCCCTCGCGCCTCAATCACCACGCCCTTCATCCCAGCCGCCTCCATCGCCCACCGTGGCGGGCACGCCAGCTCCCTCTCTCTCCTCGAGTCCGCCGGCCAATGAGAGGCCCGAAGCGCTTCAATGTGATTTTGATTGCCCATTTACCCCGCATTCCATTAATCGAAATCAATTAATTGTGCGCGATTACGTAGTCCGCCAACGAGCCAGTCAACGGCCTTGACGAGAGGCATCGCGGCCTCTCACTGGCTCTCGACGCCCATCGAGGGCGCGCGCAACACACGATTCATTGACGATTCTGATCAGACCGGGATCAGTAGGGCTCGTTTGCCCCTCGTCAATAGATATAAATTTCTCCCTCCGCCCCGCGCTTCCGTCTTTCTTTTCTTTTCCTTTTCACTCACCCACATTTTTTACTCAACTTTCATCTCACCACAACAACTTCAATCAACACTCAACAACCACAACCACTCTTCCCTCTTTGCCCATTCACGCATTGTTCATCGCATCAATCATGAATGCCCAAGGAGCCAACCAGGGCAACGGTGTTCCTCACCAAGCCCAACCCGCCAACATGCCTGCCGCCCCAGGTGGTATGGCACCCCAGGCTGTCGGCCAATTTGGTCAAGCCAACTCTCCTACTGTGAGTTGGACATGGTCTCATGTCTTCCATTCAATTGTGATTTAACTTGTCTTTGCAGGGAAACGTCATGGGCAACGCCAACGGTGCCGTGATGACCAACGCATCCTAGGGTATGTATCTCTTTTCTCTTGTCTCTTTTTCTTTTGTCTTTTTTTTCGTCCTCTGCCCCTCCTTTCTCTCCTGCCCCTCATTTCGCGTGACTCATGGTTTGTATTCGGGGTTTTTTTTTTTCTATATTTTTTCCTTTCTCTATCGCCTTCCACTATCGCTTATCTCCTCCTATCGCTTCACCTATCGCATCGCCCCGACTATTTGTTTTCGTCTATCCCTTTGCTCAATTGAACCTCATGGGTTCAATTGCCTTTTCATTTCTCGTTGCCTTCACTTATTGTTTACGTCATCGCACTCTGTCATCATTGCCACTTCACTTATTGTCGCATTCCTCATTGTCGCATCACTTGTTGTCGCATCACTCGCTGTCACATCCCTCATTGCTACTTCACTTGCTGTCGCATTCTTCATTATCGCTTCACTTGTCATCGCATCCCTCATCGTCACTTCACTGTTGCTTACGTTATCACACTCTCTCCCTGTTGTCACATCTCTCATTGTCACTTCACTTGTTGTCGCTTCCCTCACTGTCACTTATCGTTGTTTCCATCATCGTCGCATCCCTTGTTGTTACATCACTTGTTGTCGCTTCACTTGTTGTCGCTTCACTTGTTGTCACTTCGCTTGTCGATCTCTTCTACCACTTCTCATCGTGTCTCTTACGTCTCACATTTCATCAACTTTACATCTTCACTCACTTTCACTGTGCTTTGTCCTCTGCCTCCACTTCATGTCTCTTCCTCTTCCTTCCTCTCTCATTTCACTCTCATACCTTGCATCTTTCTCTACTGTCTCATGCTTCCCTTTCTTCATACATCTCTCCTCTTTCCTTTGTCATGTCTTCGTCACCCCCTAACCATGTTGCCCAGGTGGTGCGTCGGGATTCAACAATCCGAACACTTATTCAGCCGCCAACAACCAGTCCGCTGGTTTTGGTTACGGTAACGGCATGAATGGTAACGGTCACAACGGTAACATGAACGGCAATGCCATGCACGGTTTCAACCCCAACGGTCAAGTCCAGCATAACGGTCAGTCTCAGAACAACGGTCAGCTTCACAACAACGGCCAGCCTCAGCACAACGGTCAGCTTCACAACAACGGTCAGCCTCAGCATAACGGTCAGCCTCAGCACAATGGTCAACCTCAGAACAACGGTCAGTTCTCCGGTTTCCAGCCCGGCCAGATGCAAGGCGCCACTCCCACTCCTCAGATGCAGCAACAGATGGGTCAGCCTCAGTTCACTCAGCAGATGCCTCATGGTCAGTTTGGTGGTATGCCCGGTCAGCAGATGATGCCTCAGCAAGTGATGTCCCAGAACAATGTTCAACACCACCAGCAGCAGCATCAGCAGCAGCAGATGGTCCAGCCTCACAGCCAGCAGTTCCCAGTTCAGAATCATCAGCAGATGACTCAGACTCCCGCCCAGCAGTTCACTGCCACGCCCATGCAGCAGCAACATCATCATCACCAGATGCCCCAGCAACCCGCCACGCCTTCTGGCCAGCAGCAGATGCAACAGCAATTCGCCATGCCTCAGCAGTTCCCTGCTCAGCAACAGCAGCGGATGTCCATGACTCGTGCTCAACAATCCAACAACCCGGCTCAGGCTCAGCAGCCCAACATCGCTCAGGCTCAGCAACACTCTGGCCAGCAGTCCACCACTCCTTCGAACCAGCAGTTCAACAACATGGTCTCGACTCCTGGTCGAATGTCCGGCATGAACGCTCCCCAGCAGGCTTCGACTCCTGCTGCCCCGAACCAGTTCCCCATGCAGTCTGTTCAGCAACCCGCTCAGCGACCCGTTCAGCAACCTGCTCAACAACCTGCTCAGCAGCCCGCCAATCCCACGGCCCAACCGACGTCGCGCATCGTTCCAAACCACTTGTATGGCTTGAACCAGCACACACACCCATCCATGCCTCCCGGACCCGCGCGGTACTTTGGACCCCCACCCCAACTCACCGCGGCCGAACAGGCCAGAGAGCTGGGCCTTCAGCAGGCCAGGGCGCAGCGCGAGGAGCAACTCATGGAGGAGGCCAACCAGGCTTCCAAGGAGGCTGCCATCCGGGTTGCCAACCGGGCCAAGCAGTCCAAGAAGCCCACAGCTCAACCCAAGAAGCCCGCGACTCAAGCCAAGAAGACTCCGACTCCTCGCAAGCCCCGCCAGCCTGCCAAGAAGCCTGTCCGGAAGCTTGCGTCCAAGTCTCCCAGCCCTGATCGACTTCGACCTCTCCAGCCACTTCGACCTCTTCAACCAGTCCAACCGGTTCAACCTGTTCAACCTGTTCAGCCCGCTTTGATTCCTCGACCTTCTCAGTCTGCCCAGATGGCTCAGCCCACTCAGGTCGCTCAGCCCGCTCAGCAAGCTTCTTCTGTTCTCGCCATGCCGACCAACCCAGCTCGAGTCAACGGTTCTCAGCTCATCTTGCCTCAGCCGGCTCAGCAGCAGGCTCCTATCGAACAGATCAACACCAACATCCCGGCTCAGCAGTCTCAGCCCGCTCAGGTTGCTCAACCCGCTCAGCAAGCTTCTTCTGTTCTCGCCATGCCGACCAACCCAGCTCGAGTCAACGGTTCTCAGCTCATCTTGCCTCAGCCCGTTCAGCAACAGGCTCCTGTCGAACAGGTCAACGCCAACGTCCAGGCTCAGCAGCTTCAACCCAACAACCAGGTTCAGGAGCAGTCGAACAACCAGCAAGGTGGCCTTCTCGAGATTCCTCTTACGCCCGCCTCGCAAGCCATCGTCAGAATGGGCCAGGCCATGCGCGATGGAACTCTTTTTGGAGAGCCGGTTCCCGGTGCTTCTGTTCAACAAGCTCCCACTCAGCAGGCTCCCATTCAGCAAGCTCCCATTCAGCAGGCTCCCATTCAGCAGGCTCCCATTCAGCAGGCTCCCATTCAGCAGGCTCCCATTCAGCAGGCTCCCATTCAGCAGGCTCCCGCTCAGCAGACCCCCGTTCAGCAGACTCCTGTCCAGCCCATCATCGACCTCACAGCCGACGACAACGAGCAGCAACAGCCAGTCCAGGACGCAACCCTTGCCCAGCGAGCTCAGGCTTTCACCTTCAACCGCCCTGCCAACCAACTTCCACCTGCTCGACCACTCCGGCCCGCTCAGGATGGCGCGCCCCAGTTCGCCGACTTCAACGATGTTCCCGCCGACCAAGCGCTTGCCGTCTAGCAATCCCAGCAAGCCCAGCCCGCTCAGCAGAACACCAATCAACCCCGAGTCGGCACCCAGCAGGCCTTGGCTCGCCTCACCGTTCCCACCCAGGAACAGTTGGCCAGGCTGCTCGAGCCCTTTGTCCGCCAAGTCATCCACGCACGAGACAACAATGGCAAGCGACCCCTCGACAAGGATGGAAAGGAGGAGGAGGAGCTCCCAGTTCCCCAGGACGTCACGTTTTTCAACGACACAAAGACCAAGAAACCCATTCCAGCCTGCCGATTCGATCTCCGCGAGACCAGCAACCGACAGCCTGCCGGCCTCAAGCGCCGCCGTGTCAAGGTCGCCGACGACTGTTCATTCTCCGTTCACAACGTTCAGCTTCCCGACGCAGAGCAGTACGCCCGAGAGAACAAGGACAACGAGCCCGAGTGGGAGGAACCGGGACCCATTCCGCCCAACAACATCGCCAACGAGATCGACCGAATCGTCCGCGAGGATCGCATCCGCCAGGCCGACCCTGCCAACCATCCCGCCTTTCAAGCCGCCCTTCGCGCCAACGAGCTTCGGCAGCAAGAGGCCGAGTTCCAGAGCAACCCATGCCAACCCGTCGACGGATCCAACGTTGTTGACGGACTGAACAACCAGCAGCGACTCGCAAACGCCCGCGGACCCAGCGAACCCAACCCCATCAACTTCCACGACGGACCTTACAACGCCTACAACCCCGGCCTCAACGAGGTCAACTTCTACCACGACGTCCACCAGGCCAACAGTGTCCTCCCGACTACCAGTATCTACCAGACCAGCACTATCGACTATGCCAAGTATGGGAACGAGGCCAACAATGGGAATCAGGTCAGCGATGGGAACGAGGTCAACAATGGGTTCCAGATCAACAATGGGTTCGAGATCAACAATGGGAATCAGGTCAACGACGGTAACGGCATCAACAATGGGAACGAGGTCAACAACGTCAACGAGGCCATGGACATTGACCAGGCCAACAACATCGACGTGGCCATGAACATCGACGAGACCAACGCCAACGAGAACAACGTCGAGACCAACGTCAACGAGGCCAACAACGCCAACGAGAGCAACAACGCCAACGAGAGCAACAACGCCAACCAAATGAACTTCTTCAACGAGGCCTTCGACCTCAACGCGGCCTTGGAGTTCAACGGGAATTATAACTTCAACGCGGCCTTGGACTTCAACGGAGCTCACAGCCTCAACGACGCTTACAACTTTGACGCGGGTTTCAACCTCAACGATGCCGAGGACGCCAGCGAGGCCAAGAACGGCCATGTCGCCAACGAGGCCAACAACAGCAATGTCACCAACGAGGCCAATGTCTCCAACGAAGCCAACGTCGCCAGCGAAGTCGACCAGGCCCAGATCGACAGGGACACTGCCAACGCCAACAACGGTGCCGCTCACGCCGCCAATCCTGGCCTCCCGATGAGCCGAGCCGATCAGAACGAGGAAGAGGACGAGGATGCCTGGTGGAACAAGTTCATCAACTCTGACGAAGACTCTACCTAGGGGCACATGGATTACTTCGTGAGCCCTGATCTCAGCGGCGAGGAAAATTATCGGATGGTCATGGCCTGGGGCAAGGAGACGAATGAGTAGCGGATCGAGGCTTCTCAGGAATGTATCAACCGAAATGGATCTTGTCGAGGGATGGAATGAGTGAAATGCAGCAGGGATCGGATCAAGGACAAAACATAGACTAACACGAAAAGCACCTTGTGCACCAAACTGAACTGTGCCTTCCATGTGACTTGCTTGACATGTGCTTGGTAATAAGTCTGTATCACGGGCTGTGCATGAAGACGAAATGGCAAATATTGACGGAACGAGACGCCGTGGAAGTGGTGACATGTTTGCAGCGACGGGAAGCTATTCGACTTCGAATTGGGCGGCAGCACGGCCCGAAGGCGGCGCAGATGGGAATCGCAGCGACACGGACTGAAAATCCGGAGGTGAAGTCACAGTTTGGGACACTCGGGACGTCGTGTTCCGCATTCCTTGAGGGCGATGGCGGGGTAGCTTCTTTGCGGCTTCATGATGCCACGAGCAGGGGGAAGACGTTTCAACTTGGCGAGCATGATTTTCCTTGCTCCGTCATATGTGCCTCGAAAGGAGAATCTTTAGTGACGGAACTGATTGACGGACTTTCTCGACGAGGCGTGGAAATGGGATGCTCGCCACGGATCATCATGTTCCGTGTCGGGCTTCGAGGAACACTCCAGCGCTGACAATATAAACCTGGGGAAATGCTTCCTCCAGAGCCATCTCGGAATATCTCTTCACGCCTCACACACAAGATACATAGTTGCGATGAAGTGCGCTATTCTTACCCTCGCGACTCTGCTTTCGCCCGCGTTGGCTGCAGTTTCACTGTACGGCCAATGCGGAGGAAAGAACTGGACTGGCGAAACGACTTGCGTCTCCGGCGCAGTATGCCAATACTCCAATGAGTACTATTCTCAGTGTGTTCCGGGTGAGTAGGAATGACTGCGAATCGAGCCGGGCTTGGCTGATGACGCGAATGCTAGGAACAGCCTCCTCGTCCTCGACGACCTTGTCCACGTCCACGACCACGCAGACAAAGACTGCTACTTCCACAACATCGAAGACTACTCCAACCAGCACCGACTTTGTCACTACCAGCGGAACGCGCTTCACCATCGACGGAGAGACAAAGTACTTTGCCGGCACCAACTGCTACTGGTGCAGCTACCTCCCCCTCGAGAGCGACGCCGAGACGGTCATGACCCATCTCGAAGCGGCCGGCCTCAAGATCCTCCGCGTCTGGGGCTTCAACGACGTCAACACCAAGCCCAGCGACAGCAGCACCGTCTGGTTCCAGTACCTGTCCTCGTCGGGCTCCGAGATCAACACGGGCAGCAACGGCCTCGAGCGCCTGGACTGGATCGTCGCCGCGGCCGAGAACCACGGCATCAAGCTCATTGTCAACTTTGTCAACAACTGGGACGACTACGGCGGCATGGCGGCGTATATCAGTGCCTTTGGTGGCGATCACGCCGGCTGGTACACCAACACGGACGCGCAGACGCAGTATCGCAAGTACATTGATGCCGTCGTGAGCCGGTACATCGACTCGAGCGCGATTCTCGCGTGGGAGCTGGCCAACGAGCCTCGCTGCCAGAGCTGCGACACATCTGTCATCCACGACTGGGCCACGGATGTTTCGGCCTACATCAAGTCGCTGGATCCGGACCACTTGGTAACGCTCGGCGACGAGGGCTTCGGACTCGACGGCGATGGAAGCTACCCGTACACCTACTACGAGGGAAGCGACTGGGAGAAGCTGCTGACCATTGACACGCTCGATTTCGCCACGTTCCACTTGTATCCGACCTCTTGTGAGTCGAAGCCTCGTTTCGTTCGCGCGCACTGCTAATCTGTCTTAGGGGGCGTGTCTACCGACTGGGGAAATGACTGGGTCGAGGCTCACGCCGCCTTGTGTGCCGAATACGGCAAACCGTGCTTCTTCGAAGAATGTACGTCTTGCAGAGGGGGTCTGGCTCTTTGAAAGCAACATTACTAATATCTGCGACAGACGGGATGACCTACGACCAATGCTCCATCGAGAGCGAGTGGCAGGAGACGTCGCTGGCGGCAGACGGGATGGCGGCAGATGCGTTTTGGCAGTTTGGAGACACCATCAGCAGCGGGCAGAGCCACAACGACGGGAACACCATCTATTACGGCAGCGATACGTGGACGTGTCTTGTTACGAACCATGTTGCGGACATTTCGTGAGAAGAAGGGGTCTCAGATGACGGAGCGATTGTGGGTGAGGTTGGGACGAAACGACGGGTTGGAGGAGGATGCTGAAGCGAGTTTGGATGGAAGATGGCGCGTTTTGGAGATGTAGTCGTGCAATTGATGAATTTTGGTGCCTTGGGAAAGAAGTCGATTGATCGTGGGTTGACAAGTTGACATCATGGACCGCCGGAAGAATTGCGCCCCGATGAGAAAAAAAAAAGATTCGGTGATCGCAAGCATGCACCTTTGCTCAATTCTAGATGACCTCATAAACACGCCTCGGTTTACCGCATTCCGTAACTTCTCTCCCAATTCCCTGTCTCTCCCTTCCCCTCTTCTTGTCACAAGACAATGGGATCTTCATCATCCAAAGTTGCGCGAGGAGCAGCGCGGAAGTATCCCTCTCGCGCCCCGGGAGCCGCGATTCCTTCAGCCACGCAGCGCACCAAGCCCACGCCAAAGCCCAAAGCCGCACCCCTGGGCAGCAGCGGCACCAAGGATGACGGTAGGCAAACTCGAAACTCGTGTGACGGGCGACGAAACGGCGTGTCCCAATTCGTGCTGACAATTGCTTCGCAGCCATCCGCGCCGACGCCATGGATCCCGACTTCCCGACGGGCGACTTCTCCCGCCGCCTGCACCAGATGGGCATCGCCGACCCGAGCCCAACCTACTCCCCCTCGTCCTTCGCCGCGCCGAACCTCGGGCCCTCCACGCCCTCGTCCGGACCGACCTTTGCGCCCAGCAGGAGCAATCCGACGCTCTCGGCGCTCGAGGCCCGACAGCGATTGCAACGGGAAGCCGAGATGGACTTTGAGGCTATAGGTCGCGCGAGCTCCGGGGGCAGGAGGTTTCTGGACATTCGCATCGTGGCCGACGCCATGACGATGCGCGATCGCGGCCACGCCGACGTGGAGATTGAGAAGAGGCTCGGCATTCAACCGGGAGTGCTTGCGAGGCTTGGGCCTCGGAACATACTCTCCCATGTTGACCAGTCCTAGTTGAAGAGGTTGGGCGGAGCTGCCAAAAAATAATCACAACTCATCTTCTTTCTTTGCTACTGGACGGACGGGGTGACAAAAAAAAACGTTACAAATTGCATCCAACCTATTCTCGCTATCAAAAAGTATTACTACAAGACGCCGAAAAGCACAACGGTCGAGTCGACAGTGCCGCATCCACCGCAATGCTGCCATCCCCCCTCCCTTCTTTATTTTTCGTCCTCATGTCTCATCATGGTCATGGCCCTTTTACCAAGCTGCGTGGCCTCCGTCGATGCGGAGATCGCTGCCCGTCATGAAGCTGCTGGCGTCGCTCAGGAGGAAGACGGCGGCGCCGCGGTACTCGTCGGGAGTGCTGAGGCGGCCGAGCATGTTCTCCTGAGGCCACCGGGTCTTGCGGTCGGGGTAGTCGACGAAGAGGTTTTGCAGCATCTGGGTCAGGATGTAGCCGGGGGAGAGGGTGTTGACGCGGATGCCGTACTGGCCCCATTCGGCGGCCAAGTTGCGAGCGAGCTGCACGACGGCAGCCTTGGAAGGATTGTAGACGCTGGTTTCAACCATTGTTAGCGGGCCGGGGAAGCGGTGGAAGGTGGCGGCAGGTGACTACTCACGGGGCGATCATGCCCTTGTTGGCAATGGTGCCGCTCATGCTGGCGATCATCAAGATGCTGCCGGGCTGCTTGAGGCGCACCATCTGGCGGGCGACGGCCTGGGCGGTCATGAAGCACCCGGTGAAGTTGATGCTCATCATGCGGTCCGTGTCTTCGGCCGAGTACTCGAGGGCGGGCGTCTCCTGGTTGATGCCGGCGGCGGCGATGAGGCCATCGAGCCGGTTGTGCTCGTTGGCGATGCCCTCGACGATGCTGTTGAGCGCCTCGTTGTCGCGCACGTCGACTTGGTGGTACGTCAGGGACGTGCCGAGCTCCTCGCGGGCTCGGGCGGCCACCTTTGAGAACTGGGAGGAGGGGTCTTCCTCGGGGGAGGGGAGGCGATCAAGGGCGTGGACTGGAGAGTGGTCAGCGAATTTGGGAGAAGTGTGAGGTTTGGTCGATGGCCTTTACCCTTGGCGCCGGCCTCGAGACAAGCCTCGATCTGGACGAGCCCGAGTCCTCGAGCGCCGCCAGACACGACAATGACCTTGTCCTTCAGGCTGAACTCGGGGAGGAGGTGGCCTGGGCCGGAGGAGGAAGAGGCCTGACGGGCAGAGATGGGAGCTTGCTGGGCCTCTGCCTTTGTGGGGAGAGCTTCCTGCTCGACGGTTCTGAGAGTGGGAGCGGACATGATGAGTGTGAGTGGTGGTGGTGTTGGGGACAGGTCAATGGAGGCTTGGGTGAGGAAGTTGGTGGTGATTGCTGATGGACCTCATGGCGAGGACGAAAGCTTCTTTATATGCAACGGCAAGCCTCTTTGCCAGCGGAAGCCACGAGCGGTACGACTTGCTGGATGTGGCATCGTCGAATGGGATGGGATGGGATGGGAAGAGGAGGAGGTCTCGAAGCATTCGCACGCGACACGTAACGCAAACTACACCCAACTCTGCCCAGATACACACACGCAGGCGAGGTACATGGCTTGGAAGGAGGGTGTCACGAGGGGCGGTGGTGACGAAGAAGCGAAACTAGGCTGGTATCGATGATGCCGAACGAGGCTCGGATTTCCTTCAACAGTTAACTCAGGGCGCGCGCCGAAGGGGGCGAGCCCCTCCTCTCCTCCTTCACCCTCTGTTCACCCCCCGCTTGCAAACGACGCCTTTTTTTTCTTTCGTTTTTTATTTTCCCGCTCGCTCCCGCTTCCGAGGAGAAAGGGGGAGAGTGAGAAGAGATGGAGTGGAAAGACTGTGAAGCCTCGTGACACTCGGTGAAAAGCGATGCGAGCAGCACTACGTCCGGACTCGGGGGTTGCTTTGTGCCCCAGGAAACACCACTTTCTCCATCGAGACGCATTGGACCAGCGACTAGTCGGGGAAGGGAGTGGAGAGGAAATGTTTCCCCCCGGATGCGAGGCGTCCCAAACGGGCGATTCATTGAACCGGTCTGATGAAGCAACGAAAAGGTCGAGACCATCCATTATGGATGTTTTTTTGAGGCCCGTATCCAATCTGTCGATTGCTTCGTCCACGTATTTCCGGACGTAGAAAAAAAACAATATGTTGTTCTACGGCACATGTGCTACAGGCATCGGGACCGGCCGAAACATGGACGCTTTTTCAAGGTCGAATTTTGCGGGGGGGCGTAGGTGTAATGCGAGTCCGGGGCGTATGACGGGGAAACGATTGGACGGGGTAAAAAGCGTTGAGAGGGTTGCAACCCATCATGAGACGTGCTGTACATACTGTAAGTACATATCAGAAATAGGTATCCCGGTATGCTTTGGTGAGCGGGCAAGCTTGAAGTCGCTTTGGGAGGCATCGATTGGGTGAACCTTGGCAAAGGATAACCGTAATCCAAGACGTTGGACAAAAACGTAATCTATTTCTGTTCACACACCTCGATATAGGATACGTATCCTTGAAGTGATCGGCGAGGTCACGGTCGGTCTGCCTGAGGTAGATACGGTAAGCAGGGCGAAGGAAAAGACGGAAGCATTCATCCACCAGGCTCACAAGGCACAAAAAAAAACACATTGGATGGGACGACGGCAGTAGTAGCTGCATTTCCGAACATGGACATGTTCACCCCCCGCAACCATCTTCGGCGCCGACGGAGGAAACGAAAAGACTCTCTCAACACATCAGATTCGCAGTAAACTATTTTGACATCTCCCGAGCCCGGGGAGGCGAGGTGGGTATCCCGTCTTAGTCCGCATCAGGAAATCCCGGAGAAGAAGACGTTCCAGTGGCCATCTCATCTCGAAGAGGGGCCGATGAACATCGTGAGGTCTGCACAAGAGTCAGACACCAGAAAAAGGAGACAATCTCGACGCATCCAAGACGTTCCAGCCACGATTCTCCCGCTTGCGGCCTCGGCCGATGTGTCCCCCCTCGGAAATAAACCCGTTGTCTCACTCGGCATTTCTCTTCCCTTCGGTAGACATGTTGGGCGCCTTTTTTCTTCTTCAGGGTCCCTTGCATGCCTCTGTTCACCTGATGGCCGACCTTGCGCCTTTCATCTCCACCTGCAAGCTATTCTTGCCGTTGCTAGAAAGTCTCTTCTCGACCTCGTGATTACATGCCACTCGGCATGGCCCGAGATGGCCGCTCCGTTCGTTGGGTCTCGTCAATCTCCTCTCAGTGCACTAGCCCATGCACGAATTTGCAGCCTTTGCATCTTCTAGGCATTGCCAAGAGAGTCCAGTCATGCGCCTGTCATCGTGCAGACTCGATGCTACCGGGCCGCCATCTCTCGGCCGACCCTCATAGGGCCTCGCTCTTCCAACAGTCCGCCTCGTCGTCTCAATTGGAGACGGGCCGCCTGCGTGTCACACATCTCACTCTCATATGACCTCGCGTAGTCATGTCCTCGCAGACTGCTCTTCACTGGAGCCATTGGCGAGTCAGCCATCTCGGGTGTGCCTGGGGAGACGTTGAACTGCTTCTCGGGAAAGAGTTCCACCTTGACTGCGCTCAACGTGGATATCACATTATACCCAAACGCGTATGCCGTGGTCCATACATATTCCGGTGTCGGTCTGTCTTTATTAGATGCTCTTGACCCCATCGTGGGTTGGATCATATGAACACTCGGCCCAATATCCGTTGAGTAAAAAGAAAGAAAGAGGAAAGAAAAAATGATACCCGGTTGATCCCAGATACCTAGCCAAGTAACCCAACCTGCCTATTTTGCAAAGAAACCCACATACCAGAAACACCATGAGCCAAGCGGCTCGTTTTCTTTCTTTTTCGTGATCCCCCCTTTTCTCACATCCAGACCGACATATGGCGGTCAAGCCCGGATTACACATCCTGGACCCATTGGGCCACGGTGACCGACGTCGTGTAAACCATGGCGATCAGGCCGACCACCATGAGAACAATGTCCATCGCCTTGACCCATGATTTCTCGGCCACGCCCTTATAATGGAGATAGGCCGGGTAGATGTACACCAAAGGCACACAAGCAAAGCTTCCAATCAGCGCAACGAACTTGTCCAAGTCACTCGCTCCCACCGTGCTGACCCCAACACAGACCCCCACAATGGCCGTCCTCAATGCGTTCTTCTTCCACTTGATGGCGGCGCTCTTCTTTCCCGTCGCCTGCTCTCCAAATATGGACGTCTCAATGATACGCGCCGCGGGGAAGAGCTGGACCGGGTCGCCAGCAAGAACTGCCAGGGAGTAGAGGAATTGTACCGCGTTCACGAGCGGGGAGTCTTGGGGGAAGTTGGAGATGACCTGGATCTTGGTGTTCTCGCCAAAGGTGGCGTAGGAAAGAGCTCCGACCGAGGTGAAGATGATGGTGATGATAAACATGACCAGATAAAGCAGGTTGCTGAATTGTTCCGGTTTCTTCATGCTTGATTGAATTGGCAAGATGAGGCCAATTCCCTCGAATGTGAAGATTGCCGAACCAATCGTGAGAGGAAAGTCCGAGGGGTTGAAGAGCCTCACCGAAGGCTCCATGCCAACTCGAGCAAGGGTGGCCGTGTCGAACCACCAGATGTAGGCAATGCCGATGAGGATGAAGGCATCCGCGATCAAAGCTACCGGTCCCAATTTGGAGATGTTTCGGATCAGGGCGAGGGGCACGAGAACCATGACCTGGAGACCGATGAGCGCAGGAACGCCAATGATCAAGTTGCGATCGCCTTCCGTAACGGCATCGAGGAAAGCCCAGAGGTTTTCAGCTGTGAAGATGAGACCGGCGCAAACGAAACCAAGCTGGGAAATGGCAATGGAAGCCAGAATCAAACTTCGGAACCGTGGGCCAACAATCTTCTGACCAATTTCTCCGTAACCACCCCCGTATCTCTCTCGACAGTCGAGGAGCAGGCGAAAACAGCCACAGTTGACCAGGGAGAGGACAATGAGGGTGAGAGACGAGAAAAGAATGCCTCCGTTTCGGAAGGCCTTGGGCAAAAACATGATACCGGTGCCAATGAAGGCCTTGATGAGCGTGAAGAAGGTCTTGGTCGTGGTAGCGTCACCCCGCTTGAGCTGTCGACGCGAGCTCTTGTTCCGGGCGAGAAGGGGCCTCAGTTCGGGCGGTTGTTCATCGTCGACAGCTTCGCTCTCGGTAACGGCAGTTTCGTCTTCGCTATCGATGTCCTCCAGGTCCTCTCCGGCAAAGCTGCCGTAGAGGTCCAAGAACTGTATAAAGTTGCGGGCCACAACTGTGTAACCGCTCACGCGTCGCTGCCTGAGAGCCCGTCGCTGGAGATAATTCCGCCGGAAGCCTCCAGGCTGCTGCTCTGGATATACCATGCCGTCTTCGCTCAGCGGCGGGGGCGTATGGTGAGAAAAGGTGGCGGATCGACGAAGGGAGTTTGCACGGGCTTTGATCTTGAACATGTCGCGGTGCATGTCGCCGCCCTGAAGTCGGAGGGACGATTCGATCGAGTCGGCGTTGGAGGCCTGGTCGAGGCTCAAGTGAGAAGCAGACGGGCCCAAGACATCCTGAAGGCTGGCTTCGGGAGCGGCAGAGTATCCGTCGGGAAGGTGACGATCGAGGATTTCGGCGTGTCGCTTGCTCTGGTCGCTTCCCACGCTGCCTGGGGCGAAAGGATTATTGTCGGCCATGACGTCGGTGGTCTGGATCGAGGATAATGAGAGGGTGTCGAACAGAAGAGGTTATTGGAAGAGAAATGTCAGAGTAGATATGGCCCAAATGTCCCAAGATCCATCACAATCCACCGCTGGAAATATGCGAGCTTCCATGAAGAGGGCAATGACGGTTGGTGGGAGACGAAGAGGCGCTGGCTTTCAATGACTGGGTTCTGGTTTCACGACTTTTGGTGTCGGACCGTCAGAAGCCGGGAAAAGTGGGACCAATTTTTTAGCACTTCTGCAGGACCAAACTTTTTAACTTTCTGAGGAACCGGAAGCAGGTTCACGTCAACACGAGGTCAACCAAGTAAAGATTCCAGATTGAAGAAGATATACTGAAGCCAAGACGGCAAGAGGCCTGAATACTTCCTTCCAATGCCTCGACACTACTCTGGAAATTCATCCCTCTGAACCAAGGAATTGCTTAGAGACAGGAAACAGGCAGGTCAATGAAATGAACCGGCCATGACCAATTCGCATGCGTCCACTCAAGGTGTTATGCGCACCACGTGGGGATCACGAGTGCCAATGACATCGTCACCACTTGACGCGAGCATGCCTTGCTTCCTCATCCAATGAAGCCCAGACAAAGTCAATCAAAATGACGGATGTCCTGGATTCCCGCAACCAGTGCCTCACTGGTGATTACCAACTTAGCAACATTACGTAGCCCTGAGCCCCCGGCTAATTCACGAGAAGGCAGACCCAAAAGCAATAGGGCAAAGTTCAGTCCTTCGCCATCACTCCCCCCTTCTTTGCTTACAGATTAGTCAAGAATCACCCGTTGGAGTCTTGTTTAGAGCTCATTGGTCGCATTGCTCAATCCTTCCACCAACTGGGTCGATGATGTGGCCACCATCTGAGACATTAAAAGTTGTTGGTAAGACTCCCCCACGAGGATTCGAGGTCATGTCTAGACCTTTTGGCCTTGGGAAAATGCGGCTGACATAATTTTGGCAATTTGTTCCTGGCTTGTCCTAGATACGTGATCGTAATATGGAAATTAATGCAGGTTCGTTTATTTAAGGCTCAGTGAAAGATGATGATATGTAAGTGATACGTACTCATGCATCTTGAGTCAGCGCAGCATATCTTCACTCATCATTGATTGCGATCCTTGGAGTTCCTTGCTACTCGGAAATTTTCACTCCTATAGAATGCGCGAAGAAATAACTTCAAATTTGCGAGCCATCGTCTCAGTCTTGGACGAGAAATTGTCGGCGTCTGGTAACTGTCTGTATCTAGGGTAGCTTCTCGGCAGTCGAACGGTGTATATGCGCCTCGAGATATCCAAACTCATCCTGTCTGACGTCCTTTGACAAAAATTACAGGGTATCTTCAGGCATCATTCTCAGCTTCTCACCACTGAGTTCTGCAAACTTCCTCGCCTTTCGGTTGTATTCTTGATGTCTATCCGTCACTTCCTTGCCCTTCTTCATCTCCTCTCGCCCGACCTGATGCTTGTGAGCGGCATCTGTTCTTTGTTAGCACGACGCTACCCCGGCATCAGATTTGTTCTCGACGAACCTGGCCCGTCGGCAACCCGCACGAATCTTGCGTAGGTCCATAGCTGGGGAAGAGGTGTGTGTTGGGTGAGTCCCTGTCCCGCCCATATTTGCATGGCCTCGTCAATCAACTCGGTGACCTTGTGAGGAACAAGAACTTTGCACATGGCGATGCACCGCTTGCCCTCCTTGTTTCCGACCTTGTCCATGGTGTCGGCGGCACTGCATACGGTCAGTCGAATCGAGTCGATGTCCAGGCGCATCTGCGCAATCCGTTCAATGTTCGAGTCGAATTCTCCAATCAGCTTGCCCCTGGGCTTCTTCTTGGGGTCGTTGCACCTGATCAGAGCAAGTTCATATGCTCTCTCTGCCTGCCCGATTAATCTAAAAGATGTGAGAGCTTGATCCGGTATCTGAATTGGGGTGCTGCCACGGACGTACCTCATGCAATGATGGATTCTACCGCCGCCAAGCCGACCCTGAGCAATCATGAAGGCCTTTCCAGGTGAAACAATGACGTTCTCGGCAGGAACACGGCAATTTTCGTACAAATATTCTCCATGGCCTTCCGGAGCCCAGTCATACCCCATGATGGACAAGTTTCGGACTTGAGTGATGCCAGGGGTATCACAGGGCACGATGATCATGGTATGGCGATTCCACTTGTTGGGGTCATCTGGGTCGCTCAGACCCATCAGGATGTAGAAAGAGAGGTCCTTGTTCCAGAGGCAGTTGGCATACAACTTTCTGCCGTTAATGACGTACTCGTCGCCTTCGCGAGTGATGCGGATCCCAATGTTGGTGGCATCCGAGGCGGCCACATCGGGCTCGGTCATGCTGTACGCCGACGAAGCGGTCCCCTCCATTAACGGCTTGAGCCACTTTTCCTTTTGTTCGTCGCTGCAGTACTTGGCAAGGAGCTCAATGTTGCCTGTCTCGGGCGCGTGGCAATTCATCGTCTGGAAATGGTCAGCGCTGGCAGTGCCGAGGGCATTCGCAAAGACGTAGACTCACCTGCGCAGCCCAGTAACAGCGGCCCATGATCTCGGCGCAGCACGAGTACTCGAGATTGGTCAGCCCGGGGCTTTCCTTGAAGTGGTTTGGCAAAAACAGGTTGAAGAGACCTCGCTCTTTGGCGCGAGCACGAAGTTCGTGCATCAGTGCTGGTGTTTCCCACCTCTTGGCCTCGACCTGTGCGGCCATGACGGGCTCTCGCGGGATGCACTCATTCTCGACCCAATCGTAGACGGCTTGAATCTTCTCGATGGCGATGGGACGGAGCTTGTCCTTGACCCATTGAGGGAGGTGACTGAAAGCCGGGCCGTCGAGAGAGCTGGTCGCCATGATGGATGAGGCGAGCTGGAGATAACGTTGGGATTGAAGCTGAGGATGGAATGTGGATAATACGAACTGTTGGGTGTTTGAGTTAAGTTGGACATCAGCGATAATGTTAAGTTCCTCAAATCGAGAGGGTAAGGGTACCCAGAAGTGTGCTTATGTGACTCCAACTACCCCGGGCCACTATGAGCCTCGCCGAGGGCGAATTAGCCGGGGTAAATCAATCCAACGCAACTGAACCCATCCATCCTTGACGCGGTAGTGAACGGCTATTCCTGCGGGGAAATTGGGCTATATCCGTACAGAGTTGAAGAAAGACTGCGGGGAAGCAATTCGGGTCAATGTCGCCCAGGAACACACTCAAAAATGGCGGAACAACCAGCAAGTGAATTACAATACTGCAGTAAATATTGACTATGGCTACGAGCTCGCAAACTACCCGTCTATATACATGTACCGTAAAACGGCTAAGGGATAATCTTGGCCTTTCGGAACCGATCAAATGCCGTCCACCACGCAGCCTGCGTATCAACCTCTTCGGCTGCTTCTCCCAACATGGCGTGAGTTTTGGACATGTCGAGGTGCCGATCAAAGTTGAACATGGTCATGATAAAATAAGGAAATCCTCCGAAGCTCCTCTCGTTCCCAACACGACCAGTCACCAGCCCGTATTTCTTCTCTACCTCTTTCCACTCCTCGGTGTGATCGGCAAGATATTGCGCGGGCTGTGGCCCAGAACTGGCCGCCGAAGGTCCGACGCCCTTGAGTCCAAAGTAATCGCAGATGATGGGCCACTTGCGGCTCCAGGACGACGGTTTCGAGTTGTCGGCTGCGTTGTATCGTTGTCCGCCCGAGCGCTCAGGGTGCAGCGAGGCGGATATCGCAGTCTTGGCCACAATGTCCTGGCTGCTGTCGTTGCTGAGGATCTTCCACGACTCCTCCGTTCCTGGGAACTGGACTTGGCTGCCCTTGCCGTTGATCTCGGCGTATAGAGATAGGTATAGGCCGAGGAATTGCGCGAGGCAGTATATGTTGTTGTTTGGCACGAAGCCGACAATCACGTCGGGGATTACGTCGCACCATGTCCACTTCTTGCCCTTGGAAAGCGCGGCCAATTCGTCGCATTGGTTGTAGTAGAACATCTGAGAGGCATAAGGCTCTGGTATTCTCGGGAGGGACTCCTTCATCGGGAGTTGGCCCTTGAAGGGAAAGTCGTCGATGAGGTGGACGCCATATGCCTTTGTGCCGGTCGGGAGAACGACGAATTGGAGATTTGGGGCGAGCTTCTCTACGGCGTGGATGGCTCTCGATAGCAAGTCGACGTTGATGGAGATTTCCTTGGCTAGGTCTGGATCCATGATGTATGCTGCTCTTTCGTGAGAATGGCATTCTGGAAAGTGAGTTCAAAACAGCGACACGAACCAAAGAAAAAGACGTGCGTGACTTCTTTCATGTGCTTCAACTTGGACTGCAGTTCCTCTTCGAGCCCGGACTGGCCCTTTGGCGTCAGAATGTCGATACCACTGACGACTTGAAGCTTCTCTGAGCTTGGCCATTGTGCAGTCACGGCGCTCAGAGGTCGGTTCGTGAGAGCGGTTACGGATTCGAAGGCATCTTCGCTCGGATATCCAGCGAGGATTTGGTTGACTATTGCCCAGCCGGTGATGCCGCTGGCTCCTGTTGTAAGACCGGGTCAGTTTCGCTAGCTCGTCTACTCGTTCTCGCAAGTTCTCGCGATCGTACCAAAGATTAAAGCATGGTTGGGGGCCATGATGGTGGTGATGGGGGGATTTTTGGGGGAAGTTGGAAGAGAAGAACAAGACGGGCGAGTGCTGGATGCACATCATTATACCCGCTCGGTCTAACTTATTCCAACTCGGATATCATGACACCGAAGAATAGTAGCTTGAGTCCACGAGCCCAGGGTGGACATTGTCATGATTGGTTCACCCCTCATCGACCAGGCGCGAGGCGCGGGTATTTCGCCGTAAGCAACTCACGAGTTGGAGAACTACCCCTCCCCGGGTATCAACACAAGCAGCTCGACCCGGCACTCTTAGATACAATCTCTCGGAGACACTAATGAATCATTGTCATTTGAGATTGAGCCAATCGTCTCGGCCTGGTTGATGATCAAGACTCCAAGTTGGAGCTACCCCACAGCGCTCCTCAAGGGAGGAGGAGATGATGGAAAACGGGAGCCGGCGCCCACCAGGAACTAATTACCGGCAGCTGTACGAATGTTTATTAGTGTCTGTGTCGTATGTATACTTGAATTGAGCTTACGGCTTTTGGTCTTCGGCTGGTCGATTGAGTATATGGATATGTAGGTTGTTGAGATGTGCTTGGATAAATGACCTTAGAGCTGTGGTTGAGAGACAACTCCAAGAGGGAGGGAGGAGGGTTTCAATGTTGTGTCGCTGCATGCACAAACGTGGAGACAAGAGACTGCAAGAGCGATCTGACAGCCAAATTTCGACGTGAAAGTAGAATATGAGGCTCCGTCTGGGTAGCCGAATGGACTATCTGATGGCCAACTCTGAACCAGTCCCGCCATGAGCATCGCAACATGAACAGACATTTCAGTCACGCAATGTCAGATGAACTCGGAGTCGCCCGAAAGAAGATGGCATAATTTCCAATATTTCCCACGATTCGATGCGAAAAGAAGAGGTACCTTTGACTTCTGTCTGGACCCTGGATAACCTTACCCAGGCGTCGACTCTCCCCACGCCCATCTCAGACCCAGTAGCGCCACAGCGTGGAAATGTGTATCCCAACTCTCTGTATCTGTACGTCTTTACAAGAAACGACCCGAGGAGATATCCCGGATACCAACATGCTTTCTTGCTCCTGGCAATTGCAATGTCCCGACACTCATGCCACTAATCGTGCCATGTCAAAGCCGTGCCACGGTGAAGTCCACTCCGTCTCTCTGTCCATGAGGACGGTCCTTTGCTATATGTAGCCTGCAGCCTATCCGGGACTGGAAAGGGCATCTCCCGCGTACCTTTCCCTTTCATTATTCCTTCTTCTGTCGCCAACTCACCGCAATCACAATGGCTCCTCACGCAGCCGACGAAGTCCCTCCGACCGTGTCTGCCACCAAGACAATCCCCAATGGAACGAACGGCAAGGCAACACCAAAGGTTCAGGCGACTTCGGTCAACGACTTCTACTATCCACCAACCGTCTCTGGAGAAACTGCTTATGAGGTCCTCGACCAGTATCACTCCAAGCCTGCCAAGTTGCGAGTGGCGTGTATCGGTGCTGGCGCTTCAGGCCTATGCTTGGCCTACAAGATGGAACGGCAGATGGTCCCCGGGAGTTGGGACTTGACGCTTTTCGAAAAGAATCCTCACTTCGGGGGTACATGGTACAGTCCCTCCCTCATCCTGTGCTGTTCAAGTGTGCCCTGAATGAGTCCCTCATCGCCCAACCTGGATGAGATGGGCGTCCTTGTCACCTGGCACTAACGCAGCGCATAGGTACGAAAATACCTACCCTGGTGTCGCCTGCGACGTATGTTCTCGTTTCCAACTACTCTCAATGCATCATTGCGCTGACATGATCAGATCCCGTCCCATCTCTACACCTTCAGCTGGGACCCGAAGCCCGACTGGAGCCATTACTTCGCCTACGGAGACGAGATCCAACGATACTTTGAAGAATTCGCCGAGAAGAACGGGACCAAGAAGTACATGAAGCTCAACACCAAGGTCGTCGAGGGGAGATGGGACGAGGATAAGGGTATCTGGTGTGTGACGCTCGAGGACCAGGTCACCAAGGAGACTTGGCAGGACTGGTGCCACGTCCTCGTCAACGGAACGGGAATTCTCAACACCTGGAAGTGGCCCGACATCGAGGGGCTTCACGACTTTGCCGGTCCCAAGATGCATTCGGCCGCTTGGGGCCATTCGGTGGACTTTGAGGGAAAGTCGATTGGCGTGATTGGCACCGGCTCGACGAGCGTCCAGATCGTTCCCGCGCTGCAGCCCGTCGTCAAGCACATGAAGGTATTCATGCGATCGTCCACGTGGATCTCGCCTCCCTTTGGAAACGGAACCCTCGAGTCCCTCAAGGACGACCCCTCGGACCAACCAGGAAAGCGCCAGTACAAGTTCACCGACGAAGAGAAGCAGAGGTTCCGCGACGACCCCGAGTACCACCTCAAGTTTCGCAAGGGCATCGAGGCCGAGATCAACTCCCTGTTCGCCATGTTCTTCCAGGGCTCGGAAACGTCAAACATGTTCCGAAAGACAATCACCGAGGAGATGGAGCGCCGCATAGGCCCCGGAAACGAAGAGCTCAAGAAATGGATCATCCCGAAGTGGTCGCCGGGCTGCCGGCGCATCTCCCCGGGCGACGGCTACTTGGAGGCCCTGGTGAAGCCCAACGTTCAGCCCGTGTTTGGCGGCATCAAGAAGATTGTGCCCGAGGGAATCGTGACGGAGGATGGCCAGACGCACAAGTTTGACATTCTCGTGTGCGCTACCGGCTTCAAGGTGGCGTTCCGTCCAGGCTTCAAGCTCATCAACGGAAGCGGCAAGACTCTGGACGAGGACTGGGGCGATGGTGTTAACCTGTACATGGGAGTGTCTGCGCCCCGGTTCCCTTGTTATTACACTATTGTGGTATGTTCTACGATCTTACTTGTTTGTGACATGTTGCTGACCTTGAACAGGGACCTGGCGCGACTTGGTCGTCCGGCACTCTCCTCCCCTCGATCGAGACAACCATCGAGTATACGATTAAGATGATGAAGAAGATCCAGCACGAGAACATCCGATCAATCAGCGTAAAACAAGACGCACTGGACGAGATTTACGCCCACTTTGACGAGTTCCACAAGAAGACCGTTTTCCAGGAGGAGTGTCGGAGTTGGTTCAAGGACGGGAAGCAAAAGAATCGCATTTATTTGTGGCCAGGCTGCGTAAGTACTGACTGCTTCAAGGCCACGTTCATGAACTAACTTGGCGTTCTCAGACGATTCACTTCCTCAAGACAATCAAGGAGCCCAGATTCGAAGACTACGACATCAAATACCGGTATAACAATCGCTTTGCTTTTCTCGGAAACGGTCAGATCAAGGCAAGCGTGACGCAAGACGTCGAGGGGCTGAGCACATATGTTCGAAATGGCGACAATGAATGGAATGTCGATTAGAACGACGGCTGAAGGTGACCTACGAGGGCCAAGTCATGTTAACGCGGCCTCATGTCAGATGCAGTAGATAGAAGTCGATTTTTTGTAGATACAGAGCAGTCAACGCAGTCACATTACTGGACAAATCAGTCCAGGTAGTTTTCTCAGCATTAGCATACAAATTGCGATTCACCATATTCTTGAATGCCAACCAAAACACGACACAGCTTCAGGGACCACGCTCGTGCGATGCCTCCAACCCACAATCAAGGCTCGACTTTGAGTCGGCAAACCAGCCAGCCGGTAGAGACATCGCATAACCTAATCGGACGTTAACGAGACATCTGCAACTAAGAAATAGGATCATCCTAGTAGGCCACATCATCGAGGCTGAATCTTATCAATCTCATGATGGCACTTCTATGATGGCATCATGTCAGCCATTGTCATCCCAGTGTGGCAGTTGGGTGGTCTCTGGACTGGATCCAGATCAGCTTGGACGTTCTTTGTTGGACTTGAGTGAACTCATAGGAAACCCGAGACCCATGGGGGTCCTCGGTTGGGAAATGTTCAGGACCCCTGAATACTCCCATGACCATGAAGCCAACATCTGAAGAAGCACTGACAGCGATGGGAAAAGTGCGGGGTGGCGCTATGAACAGCCGACGCTCTTGTGAGTGGAGATGTTGGTTTTGGTGCCGCGTGGTCGGTGACGGACATGACGAGGTGTCGTTCGTTGGGCATGAAGCTGTCCGGTTTGGAGCAAACAATGAGCACGCGTCGGGTCAAGGCGATAGTGTCGTGTTAGCTTGGACCGAGGAGGAGATGTTGGAGGTGGAGAGGACTGGGAACCACCTTGCAGCGAGTAAAGCTAGCGCGGTGCTAGCCATCTTCATGAGTCAGTTAGCCGAGAATGACTGATTCAGTGAGTCGCGAGTGCGGGGGAGGAGGCAACGACCCTATTGGTGAGTGTGAATCGTGTTGGTGTTGGCCTTCAGCTTCTTTTGGTGTGTGTTGGACGATGATTATAAATCGGGGGACCAGTCACCTAGTTAATTGAAGGCAGTCAGCACGATGAGAAGCTGTGGCTGCCCTGGCCTTTGACGCCGATCAGGGGACTTACTCGGATGAATTTGATCAGGAGAAGGACTTGTACAGATCTGGAAATGTCGATGACAATCCTCTCCTTCGTTCGACGTCCAATCACGCATCGCGATTAAAGAAGGCAATTATTCCCGATTCCCGAACTCCGCCCGCCCACGCTTGTGCGACTGTGGACCGAGCACTTTGCAGAATGCAGATAAGACTGGGATGCTTGGATGCATGGCAACGTTGAGTCCGCTTGAGGTTGGCGTTGCAGGGGAAGAGGAAGCTTCCCCGGAGAAGTCCATGGCAATAAAGATGGAAGAATTGGTTAGCCCGAGGAGAGCTCGGCCGTGTTCGCTCCGTTTCGTCCGGGCTGGTCAACTTATCAGAGGGAATCATGGCTCCGCAGACAGCTTTTCGTTGAGGTGCTCACCCGACCCGACCTGTGCAACCTCAGGCAATGCGTGTCTGTCTGACAGTCGGAATCTTCAACGTCCTTGTTTTTTTGCCAGGGTGCAAAAAGTTCTGCAGCAGCGAAACGTTCAACGTGCCATGACATGGATTCCTTTGTTCCTCAGCGAATGCGGGGTTGAGCAGATGCCCCGCATCTCTTTGCCGGGGCAAACGTCGGATAACTCGTTAGCGCCGTTTGCTTGCTCCTTCAGCTTCCTGACTCCTGGGAATGGCAACATGGTTGCTTCGAATGACTGCCGGCCCTGAGGATTGCTAAGCTAGGCTCGGTAATGTCACCCTTCATTCGAAAAGTCAATACCCACTCCTCGACGCCACGCCTCGTCTTGTGACGAGATTGGCAAGGCAAACCCTTCGCTCCCACGCCCTAGCTCCGAAGTCTGGGGGTGGAGTCGTGATGGAGCCTCGTCACCCTCGTTCAAGGAGCATGGACTCCCTCTCACTCGGAGAGGAGACTCAGGCACTGCGCACTGCGGGCGCCGTCCTTCTCCGGACAAGCCGCAGCTCCCTTGCTCTCTCTCACACACAGTCACTCTCCGCTCCCCGTGGGGAAACGACAAGGTCCCAGCCAGCTTCTCCGCTCGACCCTCGGAAACCCAGACCTGTCTCCATCAATTCGAGGTGATGCTCTCTTGCTATGACCAACACTGCTGGGCTGGATGAGACTGAGCATACCACGAATCACGAACCCTTCACCAAAAGCAAAGGATTACTATCTTCCTTCTGTCGAGCTCCTCTTTCGCCATGACCTCCGTCGACCCCAAAACAGTCCAGACCGGGGACTCGGTCGACATCAGTTCCCAGGAAAATGTGTCTCCCAAGGGACAACAAGGTCGCCAGCCTACGAAACAACAGGTTCGACACCGAGCGTCTGTCGCCTGTGCCTCGTGTCGGGACCGAAGAATTCGATGCGTTGTTCCTAGGAACCAAACAGCTTGCACTGCCTGTCAACGCTCTGGCGCAGAGTGCATCATCAAGAACGACGACGAACGCAGACGGTATGTGACAAGTCTCCAGCTTCAATTGCTAGGTAGTCTCAGAAAGAACCATACTGATGGATCCTCTTGACAGTCCCATCTCGAAGGCCTACATGTCGTCTCTCTCGGACCGAATTTCAATGCTAGAAGGCATGCTCTTGGATAAAGGAGTTGTGCCGCCTCCTGCTGCCCACCCGCCCAAGACGAGACACGACGGGGCACCCAAGCCTCAGGATGATGGAGAGCCCCTTTCGAGTCGCCCCCAACCCAAGAGAGCGTCCGCCAAGTCCTCACCGTCTTGCGACGTCCCCTCTCCCCCAGACTCCCGTAATGAGGATTTTGCCGTGCCTGGAAGTGAGCATGGAGACGCAAGCAACATGTCCGGGAGCCAAGTTCTCCAGCCGCTCGCCAAGGAAGACTCCCCCTTTCGAATGCTTGATCCAAAGCAAGAAGACATCATCCACCGCTTGCTATCCACCAAGGGTAACCTCTCGTTTGATCAAATCGGCCGCCTCAGGTTCTTTGGTCCAACCGCGAACGGCCATGTGTACGCCGACTCCTCAGACCAATTCGATTCACGAGAACCACCGGAACAAGTCCGTCGCGCCGAGAGAATCATCCGATCTTTCAGCATTGAAACCCATGATTACTTGATGAATCAGTTCTTCGCCTTTTACAATTCTGTCCTCAAGGTGATTGATCGCGAAGCTTTTGAATCTGATCGAGAATCGCGGGGCAGCTCTCCCAAGTTTTACTCTTCTTTTCTTCACGTCACAGTTCTTGCCATGGGCTACCGCGTAGCCGACATGGATAGAGACGACATGAGGAAGATAACCCTGGCTCCGCGAGAAAGCACTCTCCACCGGGAAGCGAAGTACATGCTCGACATTGAGCTTGAGCGACCTGGTGGGATCCCGAGTGTCCAAGCATTGCTTCTTTTGGGTGATTTGGAGTGCGGAGTGGGACGAGACAACACCGGATGGATGTACTCAGGTAAGCAATGAGTCTATTGAACCTTGGAGTAATAAATCGGATGCTAACTTCCTTTCATAGGAATGGCAAACCGCCTTGCATTCGACATCGGCCTTCATCTGAGCTGTCGAAGCAATGACATGCCAGAACAGGAAAGCCAAATTCGGAACATGGTCATGAGAGCTTGCATCATCTATGATCGCTACTGGGGGCTCTTCCTTGGTCGACCCTTGGCCATTAAAAGTCAAGACGTCGACCTTCTGTCGAGCCGTTTCTCCCAGCTCACCTCGGAAGGTTTCGAACCACCAAAACGAGATTTGATCACGGAAATCTACGAGCAGCTGATTGAGCTCATGGAGCTCGCTGGTCGAATCGTTGAGACGCGCGACAACAGTGGACCTAGGCATCCTTCCGATCCGTACAACCTATTCGCGGCCGGGGAAGCCGAAGACAACGCTTACCTGCACGTCATCAACCTGGACAGACAGCTCCAGAACTGGTATCGGAGACTCCCGGAGTACCTCTCGTGGAAGCCCAGTAACATCAAGACTGCCCCCTTCAGCTATTTCCTCTTGCACCAGCAGTATCATGTCACCATGATTCTTCTGCACCGACCTTGGGCCAAATACGGATCCATCACGGGAGATGGCTCCAGCACTGGATCACACCCAAGCCCGGCGAGTGATCGCGCGGCAGGGGGCCAAGAGGCGACCACACCTGTGCCAATGATGGCCATGGGAGGCCATTCGCTGGGAATGGGCGAACAGCACACCATCGTTCATGACAGCAGAACGTCTCTTTCTCGCAGCATCTGTACTCAGCAAGCCATTCGTGTTGCTCGCATTTTCTGGCAGCACCGCCAGAGATACGATGGCCGGAAGATCTTTGTCACTGGTATCCAGCACGCCGGAACCGCGGCCATAGCCCTGATTGCTGCGCTCGCTTACCAGCGCAACGAAGCCGATCGACGAACCTACGTCGGTTATCTCGAGATCTTGTCTGATGCAATTGGAGACATGAGCGAGACTTATGATCCTGCGAGCAGGATCCATGAGTTGCTCAAGGCGGTTCTGGAGCAGATTCGCAGCAGCATGGGAGAACCACCCAGGCCTCGCAGCGGCAGTACCAGCTACCACGGCTTCCCTTTCGTGGGGAGCGGACGAAGTGGTGTCTCTTTCAATAGTGACGCCTCGGCTTCCGTTCTTCCTCTGAGACGTGAAGCTGCAGAGCCAGAATTCGTCCAGCCGTTCAAGAAGAGACGGCCAGGGTCAAGCCGGAGAGCATCTGAGTTCGCCCGCCCGACGCCACCATTTTTCACTTCCCAGGCTCAGCCTACACCGCCTGCGTCTTACAAGGATCAAAACCAGCTTGGGAACAGTCTGGGCCAGAGCCAGTCCTCTCTCGACTCGATTCTGTTTTCCATGGGCGTTGGTGACACTTCAAACCAGCTCAATATGAACTTCCTTGGCGGAAATTCCGTTGAAATGGAGGCTGTCGAAGATGCGCATGAGGGTGTGATGGGAAGGATGGACATGGATCTGGGCATCCTCCCTTCATCCGAAACGTGGGGTCTGGACGGCCTGCAAGATCATCACGTCACTGGATCGGCATCTTTCGATCCACCCGTGACTAATTGGACGTCAGGTCCTGCAGGTCTCAGCGCCAGCTCGGTGCTGGGTCAGAGTGCGGCCATTTCCACTGGCATCATGTCGGGTGCACCCAAGTTTGGCAATCTGGTCAAGGATGAAGGAGCCCCTGATGGTTCGAAGACTGCAAACCAGGCTGGGGATAGTGCAGGAAAGAAGGACTCGACTGATGTCATGGGGCAGAGCGGAGAGGTAGATTGGATGGAGGACGAGAACATCGCTGCCATGAGCCCTGTGAGCCTGAGTGGTTTGATCAATGGAGACAAGACGTCCAACGAAGACGAGGGGACAACGGATGTGGCCAGAAACCATGCACTGGATTTCTTTAGCTTCTCTTAATTGACGAAAGCGGTTTGAGCCTTTGATAGGAAGCTTGCGTGCACAGTTGTTTTTGCAGTCGAGCGGTTCTTTTCTATGTGGTCCATTTCTTTTTGGATATCAGGCATCGCTTCGAAGTGTTGGAAATACAGAAGCTTATATTCAAAGATTCGAATACAGAACGAGATGCCTAATACATAATGAACATAATTTGGTTCCGTCTTGGAGATTGTGAAATATTTAACAGTGGATGTGATTTGTTCAACGTAGTCCTCGTTCGCGTGCTCGGAGTGCTCGCCAACGACCAATTTATCGGTCAGTAAGTTCTCAAGAGATGATACGTCCTGCATAAGACGAGTAGGGATAATTTCACTATTATGCCGGACCAGTCACCTGTATATCTGGGCTGAAGAGCGTACGCATGTAGTTAGACAGTGCAGCACATCCTTCAACCTGCACACGACGACAAAGTTGAAACTTGAACGAGGCCATCACTGACAACCGTTCCGTTCGATGTATTGGATCGAAGGCAAAGTCTCACTAAATTGACAGTGTTGGGTTATTAGAAACTTTAGGTGAGCTTCCCAGAGGAGAAATCAGTTGAAGAAATTGGAGACTGATCATCATGAACGACGTATGAAAATCGAGAAGTCCACCCCCTATTAATCTATTCACTCTCTGGCTTCCTTGGCAGAAACTCGGTGAATAGGTGACAGCTTGGCCAGTTCACTTATTTTCAAGTTGCTCTGCTTTCAGTCCCAACTGCTTACGATGTATGGGTTCTTATTGCCATGTACGAATATCTGCACTCGGAATGGAGTTTCGAGGTCGGTTTTCACAGCTTGAATACTCAGCCTCTCTATAGCTATGATGCTGTCCAAGATTGAGAAATTGGATTGATAGCCCAAGACTGAAACCGCCACCCTTAGGTATTAACCCGAGAGCGAAAAATGTGTATTTCTCAGACTGCATCATGTGTGCAAAGTCACACCGAAGTCCGAACGAAGTCATCGAGATTCCGATCCCGGATTTCTCCAGATTGCCTCCAGTACTCGGGTGAATTATCCACGACACAGTTCCTATAGACTTGTTAGATGGTGATTCTCCCATTTAATAGTCTGGGTGAAGCCACTGAGAATGTCCAGTTCCAGTCTGTCTCTTGCTCGAGGAGGGAAAGGTGGAAGGCTGCAGCCACCCGCAGAGCCAAGCATGGCAACCTCCAATTAGAGCATCAATACTGCGGCATGAAGCGTACTAGCAGAGTGAAGTCACGACCTGACAGACTTTCAGGGGTTGTATTGCACATGGCAAAGGCGATGTTCCATCAGAGATAAGTCTCACACCCCTGACTTGAGCAAGCTCGGCCAGACAACCAGTCTTGTCTGGGGTACTTAGGTGGTCTGCGACTCTGAGGCGTCAATTAAAGTGCAGCTAAAGAGAATTGCCTTGATTGGCATAGTGTAAACATGGCAATTGATCCTTTCATCCGTATTGCCTTTACTACTAATCATGGTTCAGAGAAGAGAATCATTTCTCGCTTCGCATGCGGCCCCATTGATGAAGATGGGCCATGGCCATCAAATATTCTCGCAGAAGATGTCGCCGAATATGCACTCAGTGAATAGACTGGAGTCATCACGCCAAGAACATCAGCGTCTGCCCTCATGACCAAATCCCCATCCAACCTGGGGAAGCAGAATACCTCAGAGACGGTCTGGGTGGTGCGAGGTTGCGCTGACTCTTCCCTTGCAGCAGCAGGACGTACCAACCCACCCACACCAGATGTTTCACTCAAGCAAGTGGTCCGATTGATCCAAAACACGACGGACAATCTTGGGCACACGGCATGTCAGCTCGACGGCGTACGGCGACGAAAAGTCGGTGGATGTGAAGTCGGAATTTATGATGGAATATCATTGATCATTCGGATTCCACGACACAATGGCCTCTTCTGGACGACAAGCAGACAATGTGCCAATGAATTTGCCCGATCAAACTGCCTTTGGAACTTGGTGAGATGGATTCCGTCCGCTCACATTCAGCTCTGACATCATCTTGCTTCTCCTTGAGCGGCACAGACTCGCCCATTTGCGGCTGGGTGAGACAAAACCCAACCCCCCAACGCCTCCCCCAAGTTCCCCCCAAAGCCAAGTGTCGGTGGCCGTGGGAAATTGAGAAATCATCCATGGACAGCGTTGGCATTATAGCAGGAATCACAAGAAATACGCATATATACATCAAGGACAAATCTACGACTTCAATCAAGCCAGCAAATGCGAAATTACCGACACTGAAGCCAGATTCCTGCAACTCGGTTGCTTATTAGCCGATGAAATGCTGCTCGGTGCGGGGTTGGCGAGGGATGCCGACCAAGCCGCGTCCCGTTAGCAATTGATGCAAGAAGACGACTTAGGGGTCCGTCCATCTGCCTGCCCTGGCCCTAAAAGGGGGCGAGGTCGTGTTGTTGGTCACAAGACTGCCTGCTTGTTGCTCCCAGGAATGGGTTGCTCATAAGAAGCAGTGGCAGGCACTCTTTGGAATGGAATTGGACCAGCTCCTTTAGAGGAGGCGAGGAACTTGTATATCAGGAGGGAGACTGAAAGCCAGGGAGACGCCCATTGATTGAATCTCGTCGTCGACCCGTCACTGCCCGACACTCGACCACCTGCTCGAAGTGGCGGAAAGGAGTCTCCGTACGTGTGCATGCCGACGTGGGGCGACTCGAGACGGGCGTCGAGGTGGGCATCAGACGCAAGCCAACGGGGCCGGTCGAGGGATGTCTCTCAGGCGGGTGGCATCGTGTCGAGGCGGTCGAGGGTGCCGCCTTGAAGATCGAACTCGATCTCGGATGCTTCATGTCTGTCGAATGCGGTGCCTGACCAGTACCAAAGCGTCATGGAACAATGTCTGTTCGTGTCGCACTGGAACGTGAAGGGAGGGAGAGGCACAGAAGAGGCTGGTTGCATCCCTTCATCTCCGTCCCTTGCGTGGATTGTTGCGGCCTCAGGCCCTTTTGGGGGGGAGTGTTGATGGCGGGTAGGTTTGACCGCGCCTCTGATGGCGCCGTGCCACAAACCAACCTGGACCAGTTGGCGGTCTCCTAATACTGGGTCATCAAGCAAACGCTCCTCGTCCCAGCCAATCAAGGAGTTCATCCCCAGACAGGGCGGGGTCGGTACTTCGTTCACGACGGAGCGGGCTAGCAGCTTTGCCGTCCTGGAGAGTCTGGGGTAGATCCACCGTGGGGTTTCTCAACCGGCAGCAGCAACTCACGGGCGCTTTTAGCCCCTACCGTCTAGGGCCACCTTTCAAACAACACACTGGGTTTGTGTCGATTCAATTGACCAGAGTCCAGCAGAGAGATACGAACGAAGTTGGACCTGTCCCCTCGCGAAACCCAAGCCGTGCGAAATTCCAGCGAAAACGACCAGTTACAGGAACCCCGGTCGAGTCCTGCCGATGCCCTCCACCCCTTTCGTCTCGACCACGCCATGGACCTGAGCATCTGCCGGTGCCTCCCGCCGGCCACGAGCGGCTCGAATGATTTTCAATATCCGACTGCAGAACAACAGTGTCGTACTGCATATACTCTGCAACAGCGAATGGACGTGTCAATTCTGCTCTTCGTCGTCGACTCGTCTTGGTCGTCCTCGTCGTAGTCGGTTTGACTCGCCTCCCGTCGTCATTTCCAAGCCCGTCGCCTCATTTCGTCGCCGACACAGCGTCGTAGCGTGTGCTTAGCTTGGGGGCGCCATGGAGGATATGGTGGGCGAGCGACGGCGAATCATGGCCTCGATGGCGCAGTGCCAGAGCTAGCATTGGGGGGAATTCCAAGCCATCCCGTGCTCAATGACACCTCAAGTCCTCGACCAGTCCCCTGTACAGTGTGCCTCGCCCTGAATTCGCTGCATTCATTCGCGTCTCGCACTCGTCTTGCCGTCCCTGGGCGCAACCGACCTGCTCACGCGCGCCTCGATTACCCCGCTCGTTATTGTTAGAGGCTACCTCCCTACTGCCAGCTGCTCAAAGGTATATAAGCAATTCGTCCCGTACCTGCCATCAGTTTGTGTGACTTTCCTTTTGTCATCACAGCTTCTGCTCTCTTTGGCTGCCGAATCCATCAACTGTTCATCACCGCTACAACCTCTTCATCACATCACCTCTGGTCGATTCGTCATCGTCCGCATCAATAAGTCAACGGTAGGCCGCCTCCTTTCGTCTTGTTGTACTTTAATCACTGGAACTGCCTCAACTGCCCCTTTCACTTGGCATCATCGTGCTCTTCCTTTTTCCAAGTCTTGCCACTTTGAACTGCCATCAACCATCGTCAACAGACTCTAACCACCATCTTCAGACCTCTCCAATCCTCAACCCTACACCACTGCCATCATGCCCGTCCGCGTCCCACAACTCCCCAAGGCCAGGCGCTCCGAGATCTTCACCTTTGGTGCTGCCGGCGTCGGTGTCTTGACCCCCCTATACCTCGTCATGCCTGGCGCCGAGGCGCGTCTCCAGAAGCAGACGGACAAGTGGGCGCCCCGATGGGAACGCAACATCAGCTACTTCACACCACCCGTCGAACGCGGTGTCCAACGCCTCGAGCCTCCCGTCTCTCGGATGGTGCAGCGAGTCGAACAGCGCCTGCCGCTCGAGAAGATGGCCAAGTCGGTGGACAAGGGAATCCGAAATTCCATTGCAAGATTCGGCCCCGAGTCCAAGTCAGGACCGTCGGGCTCAACCTAGGTTTGAGTCCAAAGGAGACCAAATTATTTCATTATGTACATGACGGCAGTATGGCCGATGCAATGACAAGGCTTTGATTTCATCACGATGAACAAGTCACGTCCTGATTCATCTTGTTCCTATTGTGTTCTTCATCGAAGCAAGTGATGTCCCATACGTATTTCGACACGTACAAGTTCTTTCACGACCATTGAATCTCGTCCCTTGGTCGATATCGAGCTGACGGGATGGACCTTGCGTTGGTCGTGATGCCCTCTAGTTCGCCCCTCACCTCCCGTCGTCCGTCCACGCCTTGTTTCCAAGCCGCCCAACATGGCCACTGACTATCCCCCAGCATGTAGGTTTCGACTTCCTCCTGTCCAACAACCTCCCAACCACCAACTACAAGCCATCCCGTCCGATATTGAGGCTCAACCCACGACGTGCTGAGTGGATACTGGCGCGACTGATGTTAGGCGAGTCTGTTAGACCCGTGATCCCCTGGCTGTTTGTGGAGCCACCAAGATCAGTGAGCCAACAAGTGGCTCCGTGACTGCTCATAACGTTTTCCTGAGTGTACGTGTATGGGCCGATGTTTTCCGGGGGGTGTTTGATGATAAAAGGTGGCAGCCGCGTCCCCCCCTTTTAGGTTCCGTTCCGCATTGTCCTGTTCATCCTGCTCGAGGCAAAATGACGTCCCTACTTCGAGGATCTGCCTTCATCACGGGCGCTGCATCTGGTGAGTTTTCGCTCTTATCACGGCCCTATTGTCTTCTCCACCGCTCGCCATGGCCCCGCGTTCCGAGAAGCCGCCGCTTGTCTTCTCCCCACCAGCTAATCTTTAACCGCTCAAGGCCTCGGTCAAGCGACTGCCGTTGCCTTTGCGAAGCACGGCGTCGGCAAGCTGGCGCTGGCTGACGTAAACCTGGAGGCCCTGGAGGCGTCCAACGCCGCCTTGAAGGAGAGCTTCCCCGACGTGCAGATCCTCTCGCTTCACCTGGACGTCCGGGATGCCGCCCAGGTCAAGGAGGGCATCGCTCGGGCCGCCGCCGAGTTTGGCCGGCTGGATATTGCGGTGAATAACGCGGGCATCGGCGGGAGCGGGCGTCAAACCCACGAGATTGAGGATGAGGAATGGATGAGGGTCGTCGATGTCAACCTCCAGGGTGTCTATCGGTGCCAGAAGGAGGAGCTCGGCGTCATGGTGAATCAAGAGTACGGTCGAGACGCGTTTGCCCGTGCTTCATCTCGTGCTGACTTGTTGTTGTAGGGACCTCGGGCCGAGAGAGGGTCGCGGGAGAATCATCAATGTTGCGAGCATGTATGGCATAGTTGCGCCCAGCAACAGGCTTCATCACACGGCTTACGCGACCTCGAAGCACGGTGAGGACCTAAAATGGCCAGGAATCTGAAGTTCGCGTGACTGACCAACGGTTAAATAGGGGTGATTGGCCTGACAAAGGCAGACGCCAACTCATACGGCGGCGTCGGCATCCGAATAAACGCAATATGTCCAGGCTATATCAGGACGCCGTTGCTGGAGGATACCATGTCTCAGGATACCGATTCTCCCCTCCAAGCAGATGTTTCCCGGACCCCGTTCAAGAGACTGGCGACCATGGAGGAGATTGCCGACAGCATTGTCATCATGGCTTCTCCGATGGCGAGCTTCATGCAAGGTGCTGCCATGGTTGTTGATGGAGGGTTTACTACGAACTGAGCTCATCTGCTCATCCGTTGCCCGGGCTTTGCTAATCATGTGTACATACGTATGAAGGATTGGGTTAATGTGTTAGTTACGTACTGGGCTACAGTTGTACATATCCATCATGAATGGGAACATTCTCTTACTTCTTCTCGTTCAAGGTCTTCACCAGAGATGGCTCTGCGCCGCATCTGCTTGCCACTAGCCTTGATATCGGGCGTATCAACGAAATCGTCTAATAAAATACCACAGATGACTCCGAGAATTGTCTAAAGCCTTGCCCTGTATACATCTCCCCCATTGTTTATCTCCTCGGCATCTCTCAGCGCCCACTGCTTCATGACCTTTCGCTGGATCTTGCCGCTGGCAAGCTTGGGCACGGTTTCGATGAAGACGACTCCGCCCACGAGCCGTTTGTGCTTGGCAACTCTCTGGCAGATCCAATCCTGGATGCTCTTGGGAGATACCTTGCCCCTGGAGGTTTCTTGAATGACTACGTAGGCACGAGGCCATTCGTTTCCCTTGCTGACCACCGTGTTAGTGAAGACAAGGCGCAGATTTATGCAAATGGTCACTTACAGAGTAATGCCGACAACGGCGGCGTCTGCGACATGCTCGTTTTCCAGCAATGTTGCCTCAAGTTCTGCTGGAGCGACCTGAAGCGCGTTGACTTTGATGAGTTCCTGGGAGGTAATTGTTAGCCAGTTGACACATCTGTCGTGAGGTGGAAATTAGATACCTTCTTTCGGTCAACAATCCAGAAGAAGCCGTCTTCGTTCTGGACCGCAATGTCGCCCGTCTTCAAGTACCCATCGTCGTCGAAGCTCTCCCGCGTTGCCTCGTCGTTCCTCCAATACTTCATGCAAATGTTTGGGCCCCTGATGTACATCTCGCCCGGCTGCCCGACCTCCACCTCGTTGCCCTCCTCGTCAACAAGCTTGCACTCGCAGTTTGGGTCCAGCTGTCCAACCGAGCCGGTGTCATCCTTGATCCCCCCGGGAACGTGCAACGCGCCGCACGTCACCTCAGTCATCCCCCACCCCTGGTTGATCTGGATCTGGAACCGCCGCTGACACTCGTTCTGGAGCTCCCGAGATAACGGAGCGGCACCGCACAGGACGTCCTTGACGCTGGAGATGTCGTAGCGTGCCGTCTCTGGTCGCTTGGAGAGCATGACGAGAATAGGGGGGGCTACTTGCAGGCTGGTGATTCGGTACTTGCCGATCACGAAGAGGAAGTCTTCGTAGCGGAATTCCGCCATGATGTATATGGGGACGTGGAGCTTGATGGCCATGAGAATGGTATACATCTGCCCGTAAGCATGATAGAGCGGCAGGAAGCCGACCCAGCGTTCCTTTGGCCGAGATGCAAAGGGGTAGGGCTTGTGAGCGTAGCGCATGAAGACTGTCTGCTCCACGTTGGCGATGAGGTTGTAGTGGGAGACGCAGACGCCCTTGGGGAGCCCTGTCGTCCCGGAGCTGTAGTTGATGGTCGCGATTGTCTCTGCCGAGTCTCTCGGGTTCAACTCGGGCCACGACCACGCGTCTCCTTGCTGAGGAGTCCCAATCATGGTCCGCCAGTCGTCGATGCCATGTTGAGGCGGCGGTTCGCAGTCGGAGAACTGGAAGATGCGGTCCTTGGGAAGGCCGACTTTGGAGGCAGCTTCCAGGATGGACCCAAGAACGTTTGGGTGGGCGAGGACCGCCCGAGCAGTTGTGTTCTTCAATTGATGAACCAGTTCTAACCGACCGTCATTAGCAATGCTGCATCGTTCCTTGCCAAGATGGTTGGGACAAACCAGGGACTGTATAGGTGGGATTCGCGCCGCTAAAGACGTATCCAGCCCCTACGATGCCGAGAAATGCAGCCGGGACAAAGATGGAGTTTGGCGAACACAGCATCACCACCTCTCCCTTCTCGATGCCCAGACTCTCGAGGCCATGGCCAAGTCGTTTCACCCACTGAAGGAGCTGGCTCGGAGAGAGGTTCTTGTCGGGGTTCTTGCTGTCGAACCAGAGCGGCTCCTCCGATACTGGGCCGTTGCCGAAGAGATACGTGAGGATGTTTTGCTGGGGGATGTCCAGGACGGGATACGGCGATGAGATGGGCATGACGAACTGTGACGGTGAATGCCTTCAGCGTCGGAGAAGGAATCTGTGAGATCTGGATACGAAAGAGCTACAAGTTATTTGGACAGTTCAGATTGGGTACAATTGTTCCCCAAAAGCTATCAGCTCCGTAGTGGCCATGGGAGCCACGGCCCGGGGACTCGGGAGTCCGAGGGGCATTTCGGCATAGCGCCCCATAAGACGTATCACGCATACGAAGCTGCTCGCTGCAATTGGCAAGAAACTTGCACTCGGTAGATAGTCCGACATCTCTCCGTCCTCCGGCATGGTTTGGCAGATCCCATGAGGGCGGGGTAAAGCCGGAGCCGCAAAGGCAGCTCCCCCGCATAGAACGGACCAAGTCTCCCGCGGCTGTTCTGGTAATAAGTAACCGCCACTAGCCACGGCTATATTATTTGCGAACGACAAAGGTTACATCATGGCTCAAACAGTGTGGTATCGATGTTTCGAGGTGCAGTGATTTCTTAATGCGGACTCGAGTTGACCTCCTCTTCCTCTAATTGATGCACTTACACGCAATTCACCGCCGTAATGTCTCAGCTCCAAAACTTCGACTCGCTCTTCTCTCTCGCGGGCAAAACGGCCCTTGTGACCGGCGGCTCGCGAGGTCTCGGCCTGCACATGGCAACGGCATTCCTGCGATCCGGTTGCTCCCTCGTCATCATCACTGCCAGAAAGCGAGAGGGAGAACAAGGACTTGACCAAGCCGTAGAGAAGCTGAACAGCCTACCCGGTATCGCAGGCAAGGCGGTCGGGATAGCGGCGAACGTGGCAAATACTGAAGACATTGCTCGTCTCGTGGCTGAGACGAAAAGTCTGGTTGGCGATAAGGGGTTGAGCATTCTCGTGTGCAACGCAGGAGCTGCTTGGGGGAGCAGATTCGAGGATGCGACCCCGGCCAGCTCGGTCAAGATTCTGGACTTGAACGTGCGAGGAATCTTTGAGCTCGTGCAAAAGTAAGACATGGCACTTCGACATCTTGTTACTCGTACTGATTCCGTTCGCCACAGGTCACTCCCGTTGATGGAGGCATCCGCGAGCAAGGAAGACCCGGCGAGGGTAGTCATCGTCAGCTCAACGGCGGGCACCAACGTGCCTCATGTCGGCGAGCATGGGACGATAATGTATTCAACGTCCAAAGCGGCGGCCAATGTGCGTACAAGGTGACCTGAACGACTGAGTCGGACTGACAATGATGTAGCATCTCGGTCGCAATCTTGCTGTCGAGTTGGGCGCCCGAAACATCACCTCCAACATCATCGCTCCGGGGTTCTTCCCCTCTAAACTCGCCCAAGGTCTCATTAGTAACCTGGGAGGCATTGAAGAGTTGAGCAAAGATAACCCGATGGGTCGACTTGGACAGGCCGAGGATATTGCTGGAGTTGCTGTGTTCTTGTGCTCTCGGGCAGGGGCTTACGTGTAAGTGCTACCGCCAAGTTGTTGTCGTATTTGCTAACTCGATTAAAGGAATGGCGTGGATATCGCAGTCGATGGTGCTGCAAGATTATCTGCTGGGAGAATGTCCAGACTTTAATATGGCATCAAGGGGAAAGGGAGGGGTCATTAGTTGTATTGTAGTGTCAGTACTGAACAATGGTCAAGTTGCGGCAGGTGACGGCCAATTCACACACACACAGGGATGGTGATTGAAGTTAATAGAAATGGATTAATCTCACATACTCTCAAAATACAACACCAGTACGAGTCCTATTCCTCCCCTCTTGCATCTCCTTGACCATCTCCGGCAGCGCCTCGAGCCCTCCTCGCACCTCCACAACAGGCATGATGCCATGTTTCTGGGTAAACTCGACTGCCTTTCCCATCCTCTGCGGGATGCTCGTGTTGTCCGACTTGATCTTGAACCGCTTCATGACAATGTCCATGTAGCTGACGCTCAAGTTCTCGGGGGGGATCCCAATGACCATCAACGTCCCTCCTAACTTGATGATGGAGGGCGCGGCCTGGTAGGCTCGATGAGAATTCGTGTACACGGCCACGGCGCTGCATCCTCCGCCCGTGAGCTTCTGGATCTCCTGGACGTAGTTGGGATTGTCCTTGGAGTTGAAGACGGCGTCAGCTCCCTGCTTTCGAGTTTCCTCCAGGTTCCCGTCCTGAATGTCGATGCCGACGACTCGCAGTCCCATCGCCTTTGCGTACTGAGTCGCGATCTGGCCCAGACCTCCGCAGCCAACCACGCCGAACCAGTCTCCCGGAGACAGTTCGCAGCTGTCGATGGAGTGGAACGCCGTGATGCCCGCGCAGAAGATTGCACAGCCCGAGTCCAAGTTCCACAACTTCTCGTCCAGCTTGGCGGCGTTGTGGTAGTCGACTATCGCGTACTCGGCGAAGAAGCCGTCCGTTGTGAAGCCCTGCAGCTTCTGGTTGCCGGTCTCGCAGAAGAGGTTGTGGATCATGCAGCCGCTGCACTCGAAGCAGGACTTGAGGATGTAGAGAAATCCTACCGTGTCGCCAACAGAGAAGCCTTTTCCCTCGGCCGAGGGATGCATCGAGGCGATGTGGCCGAGTCCTTCGTGGCCAAGCGTCACCGTCTCCTTGTTGTCTTTGATGGCCATCACGTCGCTGTGGCAAAGCGATGCCGACCTCATCTTGACGAGGAATTCATTGGGCCCTGGCTCAGGAATAGGGATGGTGTTGATGACGACTTTCTGTAAGTCCTGCATTCGGTCAACGTGTAAGTCATGGTAAGGGGGACTCTAGGAGACGACACGGATAGTGACATACCACATCCCACTGACCAGCCTTCATCGTCTTGGGCAAGTTCGCAAGAGTAGCCATGTTTGATGGGCAATTGGGTTAGATCTAAACGGAATAGTCGCGAGTAACCGATTTCCTCGATAGCTGCACATGTTGCATCCTGGATATGCAGTCGTCTTATCACCACCTCAAGCTCCTCAGCCTCAATGTCAACCGCATCATGATTACCGAGGCACGGGTGAAAGCTTCCTTTCCGCTGACGGGCCGCTATCCCTGTCGCCCATCCATCGGGTCGATTTGCATTGTTCTGCTACCCCGCATCTTGGGCATTCGCTTGAGGGATTCCGAGTCAATCATCCATCTTCTTCGCGCGCGGCACGACTCAGGAAAGGCGGAAATAGTCATCCTCAAAGGGGCATGGCCGGCCAGCTTGGCCTGCATTGCAGCTCCTGTTCGACGTATAAGCCTCCAAGCGCAGCTCGGTGAGCCATTCTGTGTAGATGTGAAGTTTTGCCGCGCCTTCTTTTCCTGTCGCAGAAGTCTTCAGTTCCATCTTCTTCTCCTCCGTCTTCATCATGACTTCGCTCGGTCCTTCACTGAAGGAAGCTTCTGGGACTGCTTCCATCAAAATCCCACACGGGCGAGACAACGTCCCCAAGCTGCTGTTCATTAACAACGAGGTAATTAAAAAGATCATTTTCTGAAGAAGCACCCAATTGCTAAGAACAATCCTGCAGTACGTGGAGTCGAAAAACAGCCGCAAGCTCGAGGTGCACAACCCCAAGGACGATAGCCTCATAGCAAACGACGTGGCTCTTGCCGGAGAAGAAGATGTCGACGCGGCAGTGGCCGCCGCTTCAGCTGCCTTTCAGATCTGGCGAAAGACACCCGCAAAAACACGACGGGACTGCATGTTGAAGCTGGCAGACCTCATCGAGGCAAATGGCCATGCCTTGGCGGAGCTTACTCGAATCAGCCTGGGTGCTCCCTTTGCGTCGTTTGGCTCTTTCGAGATTAATCTGGCCTGCGAGGGCTTTCGTTACTTTGGGGGGTACTCGGACAAGTTCGCCGGGGAGACGTTTCCCGCAGACGATGGCTTCCTCAAGATTGTCACCAATGAGCCTCTTGGCGTCACATGTGGCATTGTGCCGTGGAATGGGCCCTTGGGCAATGTTGGTGAGTTAATTCGATGAAGAAAACTATCTTTGTTCCAGAGCTGACTAGATCAAGGCATGAAAGCCGGGCCTGCCTTGGCCACGGGCAACACCTTCATCCTCAAGCCCTCAGAAAAGACACCCTTCGCCGCTCTAGCCCTTGGAACGTTGATCAAGGAAGCAGGATTCCCTCCAGGCGTGTTCCAGATCTTGTCGGGCGACGGGAGCACGGGAGCGCTTCTGGCCAGCCACATGAAGGTCAACAAGGTCAGCTTCACGGGATCTACGACGACCGGCAGGAAGATCCAGGAGATGTCGGCCAAGAGCAACCTCAAGCGGGTGACTCTGGAACTCGGGGGCAAGAGTCCCGCCGTGGTCTTTGACGACTGCGACTTTGAGAATGCCGTCGCGTGGTGTGCCAATGCCATCACTGCCAACTCGGGCCAGGTTTGCTTTGCGGCGAGCAGAGTGTACGTCCAAGAAGGCATTTACGACAAGTTTGTGAAGGCATACAAAGCCGCCATGGAGGACAAGGCGAAGGGGGCTGGCAACCCCGACAATGATGATACAACCTTTGGCCCGTTGGTTGACAAGGCCCAGTACGAGCGAGTCAAGGGCTTCATTGAGCGTGGCCGGAGTCAAGGCAACTTGCTCACCGGCGGAGGGAGAATTGGAGACGAGGTAAGCACTTTTGATACCCTAATTGAGCGAATGAACGACGACTTATACTCGACAGGGCTTCTATGTTCAGCCCACCGTCTTCGAGGGCGTGGACCACGAGGCCGAAATCTCTCGCAACGAGATCTTTGGGCCCGTGGCTGTCCTCAACAAGTTCAAGACGGAGGAGGAAATCATTGCCAGGGCCAACGACACCGAGTTTGGACTCATGGCCGGGGTCTTCACCCAGGACATCAACAAGGCGCTCAGAGTTGCGGCGGATTTCGAGTCTGGCATGGTGGGCGTCAACTGCATATCTTTGTGCTTCCTCACTGTTCCGTTTGGTGGTTCGAAGAGCTCTGGAATAGGCAGAGAAAACGGAATCGAGGCCATGCGGGCATTCACGGAACGGAAGACGATCATGGTCAACATGGCGAAGCTCTAAGGCGTAGGCAATGCATACAGACACATGTAGACATGTCAGACCAGCCGCTTCATTCAATGGGGTCAATCCAAGTTGAACGTTACTTGCAGCCATTTATTCTTTTGCCATCATGGAATACCCTTGGTGTCTTTTCTCATCATGGCGATTTCAGACTCGGTGAGTCGCTCACTGGCTCATTGAGCAACTACATATTACGGACCACGTAGTCGTGCATGACACTTCAAGACCAGTGTATCACTTCCACGATAATAAATTAAGATCCTTCCAATGGTACATATTCCCACCGCTTTCCAGTCGGTGCCGTGCATTTACGAGCGGCACAACTTGCCGGAAGAGGTGCTCCGAAGTCACGTAGCAACGTGGCCATGCGCGGCAAAGAGCCTAAACTGTGAGCGGTCAAGACTTCGCACGTCCATTGCATGCAAGTCGAGCTGATGATTGACGTAACAGCAGGATTTACCTGCGACCCGTGTCCTAACTAGCCGGTCTCTCGAGTCTCGGGTATCGACATCCTAAACCCCACACTCGAGCTGTCAGGGGAAGCCCACCCACACACACACACCTTGAGCCGGTCGGCATTTCTCGACGCGGGTAACCACTGGGGAAATGAGGCTAGTCGACTTGCTCGAGGTGCTTTCCACCTTCAGCTTCGTCTCAGACCATCTCGAGTCAGAATCTCGGCCTCTCCTCTCCCCGCTTGACTCGTAGACGGGCTTCTTGAGTCCGGGGATCGAGCCTGGCATGTTTGATGCATGCTTTTGTTTCACTCGAGTTAGCCGTGGGTTTGGTCGGTTCAAACATGGTTACTGTTTGCCATGTGGAAGTCGAATACCCGACTCCTCGCCAAGTGACGGTTGGCCATATTAAAGGCGTGTACACCCGCCGGGCTCATCCTTCTAGTCGCTGCAATTCACCCCAATCTATACTTCACAGCACTTACAAGGTCTTTGCTTCTTAATCTATTACTACCGCCTCGAGAACTGTTCTTGCTTTTTTGTGCCTTCTTTGTCCAGGCTCGACCAACATGACCGACATGCTCATGACTGGAGCAGCAAGCCCTGGCGATCTTGATGCCAGGCAAAGACTCGCCAATCCTATTCACGGAGAGAGACATGTGCGCATTATTTGCGTGGGTGCTGGTGCCTCTGGCTTGTTGATGGCATACAAACTCGACAAGCACTTCTCCAATTTCGATCTCCAGGTCTACGAAAAGAACCCCGAAGTCAGCGGCACCTGGTACGAGAACAAGTATCCCGGCTGTGCCTGTGATGTCCCTTCCCACAACTACACTTGGAGCTTTGAGCCCAAGCTGGATTGGTCGGCCGTGTATCCTCCTGCCAAGGAGATCTTCGAGTACTTTGACGGCTTTGCCAACAAGTATGCCCTGAAGCGTTTCATCAAGACACGGCATCAAGTCATCGGCGCCTACTGGAACCAGACGAAAGGAGGATACGACGTCAAGGTCAGAGATCTCGTGACAAACACCGTCATCAGCGACCATTGCGACATCTTGGTCAATGCCAGCGGCATCCTAAACAACTGGAAGTGGCCCGCCATCCCCGGGCTCGACACGTACAAAGGGACACTGCTTCACACTGCCAACTGGGACGACTCTGTCAGTCTCGAGGGCAAGCATGTCGGACTGATTGGAAATGGGTAAGTCTCCCGGTCAAACCCGTCATGGTCGCCCCTGATGCTAACCTTGTCAAGCTCGTCGGGGATCCAGGTTCTGCCCGCCATCCGCGAGAAGTGCAGCAAGGTCACGACCTTTATCCGAGAGCCCACGTGGATTTCTCCCGTGCAAGGCCTGGAACAGCACCTGTTCACCGAGGAGGAAAGGGACGATTTCGTCAACAAGCCCGGAGCGCTCACGGCGTATCGTAAGAGCATCGAGGCGGGACTCAACGCTCAGTTCGGCATCTTCCTCAAGAACAACCAGGTCAACCAGGACACCCACACCTACATGCTTCAGCAGATGAAGGAGAAGCTCGGCAACGACTATCTCGAGGAACGATTGATCCCCCAGTGGAGCGTCGGCTGCCGCAGACTCACGCCCGGCGTCGACTACCTCGAGTCTCTGACCAAGCCCAACGTCGAGGTGGTCTACGGGGAGATCAACGCCGTCACAGAGAAGGGCTGCCTCTGCAGCAACGGGAACGAGTACCCCGTCGACGTTCTCATCTGTGCCACGGGCTTTGACACCACCTTCAAGCCCCGGTTCCCCGTGGTCAACCCCCAAGGCGAGAACTTGCAGGACAAGTGGGCGATCAACCCCGAGTCGTACTTTGGCGTCGGTGCTGCTGGGTTTCCCAATTATCTCATCTTCCTAGGTCCCAACTGTCCCATCGGAAACGGCCCCGTTCTCTCTGCCATCGAGGCACAGGCAGACTGGATGTGCAAGCTCATTGACCGATTCCAAACCACCAACATCTCCCAGATATCGCCCAAGCAAGATGCCGTCGACGATTTCATCCAGTACAAGGACTGGTTCATGACCCAAACTGTCTGGGCAGACCCCTGCCGATCATGGTACAAGAACCGTCCAGACGGCCCTATCCTGGCCCTGTGGCCCGGCTCGACGCTGCATTACATCGAATGCATGCGGGATGTGCGATTTGACGACCTGGACATCAAGTATCATGGCAATCGCTATTACTGGCTCGGTAATGGGTACTCGAGGACGGAACTTGACACGACTGCAGATCTAGCATACTACATCAGAGAGTATGACGATGATCCTCCATTGAGTACGGCTGGACGCCGCGAGGCTCTGAGTAAAAGCGGGAGTATACAGGGGAGTCGGGAAATGGTATCTTGGTCGAGTGGTCCAGGGGAAGAGGGTAAATCTCAGCAAACATTTAAATTATAAAGAGAAAAGTATTATTAGGTTAAAGTAGGTTAAGATTCTTTAAAACATAGGTACGCTGACAGGGTGGTTCAGATCTGCCACCTCGTGCTACTATTTACTAAGCAAAGCTGGAGCCTCTGGGCCTCTCTCTTTCTCTCCCTCT